>JAQFJB010000023.1:7116691-7126836 GCA_029874875.1 Naso minor
AGAGGGTTGTTTGATTTTGATCGTAAGGTGCTTAATTTGATTGAGTGGAACATCTGCGTTTTAGAGTATTTAAATGTTTTTAAACCCAAACCAAACTTGAAATTAGCAGAGTAATTATGTTTAATTTTGTACGGTATAATCTCAAAAAATGCTGAATCAGCATTGATCAGCTTCATCACTCTCAAAACTAGCTTTTGCAGTCAAAGAGCTTGCATTTTGTACTCTATACATCTCATTTACAGACATGCTAATGTGATAAAGACAAATGAGAACTGAGGACAAACTCTGTGACTCTTCATTCAGTCATCCACAGTGGATGATCCGCCGCCTTAATCTCAAGAGGGTGACAAGGACATGTGGGCATCCAGTGTTTCCCCTAAGACTGAGACATAGGTGCAAGGATGTTTAGAACGTTCGCAGTCGCGCCCTGCCAGGATTACTGTAGGGCTCTTGGAGGCACATAGATTTTTTAAACATTCACAATTGTGCCCTGCCGGGAAGTTTCTAATGTGTGTATTTATCTGCCAGTGGCTCTTGAGGCCTAAGTACAAACTACATTTTGTACAGCAATGAACAGGGAAAAATGTGGCTAGTTTACATATCAAACTTTCTACAGATTTAGGAGAATTCTGTTTTATTGAACATAAATACAGGGCCAAAAATATTACCATAACAAATTACAAGCATGTGCAGTGAATTTACGTACCTGAATATTCGCCTTAAGTTCTGTCTCAAGCCCATCCCCTCCAATCTCTCCTATTTTTTGATAAGCTCCTTATCCTACGTGATCTGACAAATAAGCTATTAGTTTATGAACTACATAGTGATCCTTTACCTCCAGTAGGTGCTAGCTATAGCTAATTAGCAGTCATTAATTCCTCGAATTATTTATTCTTAGCTATCCTTTTTTTTCCCTTTTTAGAATTAGGCAACCTGCGTCAAAAGCTACGCATTAACAAGTGCTGTTATATTACTTTCAATTAAGCAGCATGTTCAGAGATAGAATAATTTACATTTGTGAGTATTGTCCAAACAATTGTCAATATATTCAAGGGAATCTTTTGATCGTCTTTGATTGACATCTTCATCCCTCTTGTAGTTAAAATCGTTGTGGTGACATAAAGAATGCGTGCAATTAAAGTGGGCCTAATTTACCTTGTTTATGTACTTGCATTAATTGATGTGGATATGAAGCATCAGCCTCTAGGTTAAGAAGCTTTACTGATACGTGCATGAGAGCACAAAATAGCCTAGATAAAAGTTATTTTCCAAAGTTAACTCACAAAGGCTCTCATCTCGTGGCCGCTCCTCTTCTCTTTTCGCTTCTCTCATAAATATTAGTCAATCAATCAATCAGCCTTACAGAGCGGTTCAAAATTCAGCAGTGGGGCTGGCCTGCTATCAAATGAATATAGGAAAAACACTGGTCACTAGAGGAGGCTGCCCCTTCTGTCACAAGAAGTAGGATGCTGAATTCAAATGTAGTAGAGAGAGAGAGAGATGCCTGCATGACAGTGGATGTTGTCCTTCTTCTTAGATAGTGGTTATCTGCAATTTAATTACAGAAAAAAAACATCCCATGTGTATGTAAAAAGGGCTCATGTATTGACTTTTTTGGTCACGATGAAACCCAAATGAAGGTCAACACTTGCCAAACTCTGAACACAAGTCTGTCACAATGGGGATTAATTATTAATATGATGATAAAATTATACAATTACAAGATCAAACCCAGAGCTTCACAGTGGGGGTTCTGAGTTGGGCAGCACTGCAAATATCAAGAGTGTTTTTTCATTTTAAGAAGACCGTCAGTTGCTGGGTTAGAGTTTGGGATTGCTAGCCGAGGACTCAAATTACTCTGTAAAAAGTCTCTTTGATATTGTGGTAATCCTTTTGGACTAAAAGATCAAAGATCAGTGAGCAGAGACAGCATTGTAATTGCTGCCACATGCTTAAATTAAACCAGCGGGTACTTCCCTGTGTGAAAAATCTAGACCATCATGCAACAATGATGTAATAGTGCAAACTTTTTAAAGGTCAAGCTCGTAGGATTTAGTGGCATCTAGATTTCAGATTACATACAACTGAATACACCTTGCCTCACTGTCACCTTTCCGAGCAAGAGGAGAACCTACAGTAGCTGCTGAAAACACGACCGAACGGGTCCTCTTTGGAGCAGATGACTGATTTGTCCATTCTAGGCTCTGTGGAAGAGGACCAACCCTCTGCAGGTATAAAGAGGTTATAAGCTTCTTATTTTTTGGTGATTATATGCTGAAAATGGGATGATAAATATTATCAATATCATAATCATTACCCAATAGTTCCCCCTGAATACCACACAGTTGGCCTTTTCAGGTATTCAATCATCATTTCCATCTCCATCCTAACCTTGTTTTGTATTGTGCACACCTCTTTGACAGATTGACAAGAAACCTCGAGGAGTCTAAAGAGTTAAACAATCTCAATCTGTGCAATAGCTTAAAGACTTGTAATGAGAGTTTTTCAATTTGGTAAAGAACTGCCAACACATTTTATTCTCTGATTACTGGCACTCTGCCTGCTCGACCAGAACACTAAAGTGAGATTCTCGGATTTAAGTAGCATCATATGAGAATATTCAACGTGCAGCTTTAAAAACACTGTCAATGAGAAGAAACTGGCTGAAGTAAGGGTCAGTTCTTATATCACAACAATCTACATTTGTTCTCTCCAGTTAAACATTACATGGCTTCTGTATTCAGGGTTCTGGATGCAACTTTGATGGTCCGCTAAAGGCAGAGTCTGCCTTTGTGTCCTTGGTTTAAACCCATTATCTTCTCATTCTTGCAGGTTCAGAGCATCAGGCAAGCAAGATGAGAGGAAAACAGACAGGAACAAACAGATTCAACACAAGAGGCTCCAGGTTACAGAATGGAGGCACAGTGGAACAGAAACACAAACTAAAGCAGAGAATCTGACAAAGAAGAAAGCTGGGGCACTGATACAAACAGTTTAAGGTTGATTTGTTGATGAGATGAAGGACTGATAGTCAGTGGAGACAGGCTGTGATGGGTGGAGCAGTTAGGAGAGGGAAGATGAGGGGAGAAACATGACAAGAAGCTGAAGACGGGGGCTGAAGTATCCTGGCAATATTTTAAAGTTGGCTGGGTGAGTACTTTAAAAAGAACTTGAGTCATTTTCTTATTTCTTTCCTGCAAATTAATCCCATTTAAATTTGATCAAAAGTTATGCGTTGCCAAAAACCCACATCTGACCTTGCCATTCATGCAACACTGTAGTGAAGTGATTTGAATTTATTCTACCCTACATCACATCACATCTCCAGGAATGTAATGATGTATCCAAGGCTGTAAAAGGGAAGAAAATTAAGGCAATTGTGAGATGCAATGTCAGAGATGGAGCACATGTTGACACCATCTTTTTCAACAAAGCAGAGATGTAATTGCTTTTACCTTGAGCATATCACTTTTCATGACAACTTCCTGAGTAGATATTTTTAGCAATAAAGACAGTAAATTCCATCTATCTGTTTTAGTATCTAGTGCAGTCCCTCTTGATACATCTTTGCCAAATCCTAAACAGCTTCACCTCAACCAGCTGTCACAGCAGTATGATAAGCCATAGGTGCTTTACCAGGAGTAGGCTACTGGGAATATGATGCAGCAGATTCTATTTTCAGCCTTGGCACATGAGCTGTGATTGCTGGGAGGGGTGAGGAAACAAAGCTGACCGACGGTAGGAAAGCTCAAATGCACACTTGGTCAGTATCCATCGACTGGGTTAACCATTGTGCCAGTTGATAAGGACAGATAATAAGCCAGCACCCATTTATTTTATTGTAATAGAAGAAAATTACACCAACAGTAATGTGAAGTTGTGTCTGCGAAGTGAGAAAGTGAAAAACTGCAGGAACAGGAACGTTTTGGAAAGAGGAGAAGGATGGTCAAAGGATGACAGAGCATTCTAAGAATAGGAGACGACAAGTCAAGGTGATAAAGGATGGGACGGTGGAAGGAGAGGCTGGACAGGAGGGGAGGAGATGAGAGGGCATGCGAGAAAAGGACTGAGACAGGATTGGACAGGATGGGCGAGAGAACAGGACTGAGTCATCATTATGGTAAAAGAGAGCGATAGTGCAGAGCAGCCGAACGGCGCTGACTCACTCAAATGCATTTTCAGTGAAACATGGAATGTCATAGCTCACCCCAGGGAGAGCAGTATCAGTCCAAGGTTAGAAAATACACATAGCACTTCATTTGTCCGCGGTGCAGCTTCAAGCAGACCCCCTTGTTAGGCTCCAGGAAGAGATGCTGTCTCCTGTCACGCTATCAAACCCCAGCGCTGATTCTCTATTTATTTATTGACACCCCTCTTAAGCTTTGCATTCTCATGCAACTCATTTGAAATTTATAACAAAAATCTTAGCCAGTTGACCTCTTCAGAATCATTGAATTCTTGAAACAACTGTGCATGTTTTCTCAGCAAAAATGACAACTGCAAATTGCAGATTTTACCAGCTGGCTAATTTAAGCTAATGCTTGCTCCATGTGCTAATTAAAAATGCTGTCTCCTGCTTAATATTTTATGTTTCCAGCTGACTCATCCTGAAACAAGAGCCAAATGACTGCAGACATGATTTCATGCTCACTGAATGAGGCTAATGTTAACAGGTACCTGACCAGTACTCATAAGTTCATGAGTGACCTGTAAGATGGAAGTAAACTCAAAGCTTTTTCAGTTATTTTGCTCTTATGTATCCTTGTTTGGCTCTATTTAATTCCAACTGTTTGGTGACAAGTGGGACTTCTTCGACATTCCCCCAGATCTACATTGTTACGTTGTATGTTCTGCTCACATGACATCTTTTGCATGTTGGTCAATCCTATGAGAGGGATCCCTCCAGTTTTTTCACGAAACAGTCTTTTGCGGGGAGCTTCTTCTTTACCTAAATCAAGGGTCTAAGGGCAGGGTGTATGCTTGCTGTATAAAGTAAAGCCGCCTTGAGGTCCCCATGAGGAACTTTTAACTGGTTATGAAGCAATCTACATTTTTATACTGATGCTTCACATCTACCTACATTGGCAAATGAGACCCACAGCGAGGAGATTTGCGATTACTATCCTGTCGTTTACCATGCCTTTGTTTGGTCCACTCAGTTAACAGAAACGGCATATTTTTCTTTGGACAACCTAATTTAAATATTTCATGTTTAGGAGTGAACTGGTTTTGTTCAATATGTGGTGTGTTTCTTTCACTCTGTCACTGTCACTGTCTGAGACAAAATCTTTATGACAGTAAGCAGTACCGCTTTTGTCTACATGTGCTGCTAAAATCAACACAAAATTAAAGTTTCTCAGAGGGGCTTTGAGGCAAAATTTATGACTTCATTTGATGTCACAAGGACAGATACTTCAGTACCAACTTGATGCCAGTAGTCTGAAAGTACACAAATTCTTTCGGAAGTGATGGATGCAGTATATTATTTACAATTGTTTAAGGGTCTGAGCGCTCCAACTCAGCTAGTCGAAAAAAATAACATAGCAAGACTCTTGTCTGGATGTTTCTTTTGTTTGAGGGGGATATTTATGGGTAATGATAAATAAATAAAAATCAGATATGCAAACGGTGCCATTAAAGTTTCCAGACGAAAGGAGAAACACTTTAAACTTTGCAAAGCACTTCACAGACAGACACCTTGATTTGTTTTAGTTTGAGACAGCAGCTGGTGTTGCATAGTAGCCAACAGCTATGATCCGTATTTTGTTTGCAGTGGCTAAATGCTGCGTTTAGGCTAATGTAATGCAGTCGTAGCTTGTAGGCTACTGTCCTTACCATTCAATCTGTCAATCATCTGTCATCAAAATACAATTTTAACTTTATGAATAACTATTACAAAAATAACAGAACTAATGATGTGTCACTGTATCAGTAAATTTAAACTTCTGCGTGCACTCAAGGTGAGTGTGCATGTCTGCATTTGTGCATGCGTTGTTTTCTTACAGTCACTGGGCTATCTGAACTGAAATCTCATAATATTTCTTGTATGTTATTAGTAAGAAGAGGACCAGGAAAGGCAGGAAGAGAGTCAGCAAATAAACACACAGCCAGTAGCCACAGTTGGCCTGTTGTTTGTTTAAAGGCTTAAGGCTTAAATACAAAAGATAAATTTTCATAGTTTTTAATAAAGGACTATATTTTCCCGTGGCACTTACATTTTTTTCTCGTGGTATGAAACTGGTATTGAGAATCGTGAAAATTCACTGGCATGGGTATTGACAACTGAATTTTTGGTATCGTGACACCGTACTTGTTATAGTGGGCTGTATAATTAAGCTGACTAGACTTTGGCTATGTGGCATACTTGGAAAAGAAAAAAAGGTTTTAGGATGAAGACTTTTCAATGTGTACATAATGCTTTCTCAGATTAGACAAAAGGTACCTAAACTCTGATAAAACCATATTCCCAACCACTGGGAAAAATGAAATAGTGGATTTGTTATCCTGAACAGGGCTTATTTTCTAATTGCCATTGGAAGTTAAGACATGCTAACATTAGCCCCTTATGCTAGAACAGATAATCCGTTTAATTCATCCCATACTGCTGTATTATGGTTGGTTTTCTGGCAGGAAGTAGAGAAATCCAAACCTTGACATGCCTGCTGTGCCCAGCTACTGTATATTTGGACAATTGCAGCTTGTGGTCTGAGTTTAGCACAATGCTAGTTAAGCAGCTGTTCCCTTCAGAAATAAAAAAACATTGAACGTTAACTGATGTCAGCTTGTTAAGTGAGACATAAAACAAGTGTCATAACTCAAGCACATCGGATGCCTCAAAGAATATTAATGGAGGCCGATAAAAGCTGGTAAATCTTACTTTCAGCAAGTCATACAGCGAGATAAGAGCAGTCAAACTGGAGAGGGATTTTAAAGCCTTGATGCTGTGGATGCATCATCTCTACGTGGTTGTTAAAAGGATGCTTTTCATAATAATTTTGCAAGCTCAGTTGACTCATCAGCAGTCTCCTAATGAGATGCTAATAATTGTGAAATAACTGAAGTATGGAGTGCCAGATGCTGCGCCCTTTTAGCCTAATAACTCATAATTGTGGTTCATACTGTAATTTGCTGCATCACATAAACTGATAAGTATAAATAAGAAGCCTAAAGGACTTAACTACTCTGCTTTGTCAATTAGCATACCTGATTTCCCCACTGGCTACTCTCTGAAGCAATCAATGTGATAACTGTTTTGTATAATAATGTAAAAGACACCAGAGAGAAACTTTATGACATTTACTCAGCTAGACTGGAATTCGGTGTCCATGCTGTGTCCAAAAGTCATTCAATAACACTACTCACAACATTAATTTGATATTTTGGGACACATGACCCATTCAAATTGTAGTTTGGGTTCATCACACGTCAATAAACTATTAAGCTGTGTTAAGAGTGGCAGTAATTGCCTCAAGAAATGCAAGACGCTGTGCTGGTGTGGGTGCACTGCTATGGACACCCACACAGAGGTTTCACTAATATAAATAAGAAAATTAGCTGTTTCCTGATGCTGCAATCACTGATTTGAATGCAACTTTTCCATCACATCACATAGTAAAACCAACAAATTAGCAAGATTTGTTCAATTCTAGCCACACTGGCAATATGTCAGTTGGTCTAACACCTTTGTTGTGGGCTGAAATATCTCAACCACCTTTGGATGGATGCCTTTAAATATGGTTCAGACATTAATGTCCCTTGGGAGCAATTAGCATTAAACATTTAGCATTTAGCTCACAGAACCATCATTCCTTAAAAGCTTCACAGAGCCGCTAGCATGACTGTGAATTTGACTGAGAAAGCGTTCCTAAAAACAGACCATTTGAAGGTTAGCATACTTTTACTCAGTGCTTAATTTGTAAATCAGAAGGTGCCGGAATGTGTGTGTGAGAGCAGAGGGATGAGGGGGCGGCTGCAGGTGCTACAAACAACGGTGCTGAAAACATGCCATATATGCAAATTCCCACTTACTATGTAGTGGGGCTTACACAGGCCCCCGTTTCAAATGATTTACATGATAAAAATGTTATGGCAATAATTTAAGATTATTTTAGCTACACCTGCAAATGCCCACATCACCACATATGGGGCTTACAGCAACAATTAATTTCTCAACAGGTCTAAGGTCTAGTTGTCCAAAATCCACACTCACACTTGCAATAGGAATAATATTGACAGCAACAATTAATTTCTCAACAGGTTCTAGTTCCTAGGTGATGTGTTTTCCTCCTGAGTCTCTGTACTGTATGTAGGCCTGTATGACAGCGTGCAGGCTGTCATTGTCAAAGCGCTGACACAGCAATGCAACCTCAGTTTCTTGGCACCTGCGCCCTCAGGCCATTATTGTGCATAAAGCACCTTCAACTCCTCTTTAAACATATCTGCCCCCTTTGTGACAGCATATGATCCTCCACGTTCTTTGCCAAACTAAGGAAAAACTGCCTGGGGTTCAGCGTTTTATCACTGGGTGTTCCCTGTTCAGTGTGCCGCCATGGGAAGAGTTTGCCTCAATACCCTGTCCGCTGAGTTCAGTGTAGCGCCCAGACCAGTCACTTTAAACACCCTGATTTCTTGACAAATTGCCCTGTGTGCTGAAATGATCACAGTGTCACACACTTCTCGTCCTTTCGGCTTCAGTGATCAATTGCAGGCAGGTTTGGTGGTACCTGAAAAGCGGGGCCACGCTGTGCATCGACAATTATATCTCCCTACTTTGTAAGAATAAATTTAAACTAATAAAGAGTGTAGAGTTGCCTAAAAATGGTCTGTTATTTAAAATGTCTTTTTTATGCTATTATTTTTGTTTTTTTGCAACGAGAGGTGGCAGATCTGCAGAAATAGGCGGCGGAACACAAGCAGTCAAAAACAAAGAGGTCTCAGATCCTGTTATGGCCAGATCTGGCACAAATTAAGCCCTGCTTTATACTTTAAGTGCAACTTAACTACCTCAAAACGAACTGTACTGCAGTGAGTAGAAATAAACAACAGGTTGTGTCAGTACACTGTGATATGACTGTTAATGACAGCACCTTCTGTTGTTCATGAACATGTTAAAAGAACAGCTTTATTGGACGTGCTAATGGTTTTCGCAAAAGGTAAAGTTAGGGTTGGTTGACTCTGAGGAGGACACTTGCTTTGTCGAAACGTCAGTCTGTTTGCACCACATTAAAGTTACTGAATTTGACCATGTGCTCCAGAAATTTTTCATTTTTTCTGAAAAAATTATTGTATTTGCTGTACCTTATAATCTTTAACATGAGTGTCGTTAACCACTGCAAATTGTGTCAGGATGTGGCAGCAAACTAAATAAACACTGCAGAACATCGGGCACTAGGTAATTTGAAAGGTCACATTCACCTTAATCACTCTCTGATTTAATGTACCACCTGGCAAGCAGGCAAAGTGACACAAATCGAACACCCCCAGTCTGTTGTGTGACCGGCAGGTGCATGCTGGTCTGGCTAAACGCTAACTGCTATACTGCTCTTAATGGATCCTTTAAAGGTGATTTCTAGATTTGCTGCATTGCTTATAAACTTTCACCCTCAATGAGACGTGAGAGGCCTTTCTGCTACATTTGGCCATTTCTGACACAGGTTGACCCTTTTAGCTCCAAATGTTTGAAAGCCATGAGGAGGGCAATGGGAGTGTGAACTGGTTATAATTTGCACTGAGAATTGCAAACCAACTGGGCAGATTGTTGCACAAGTTTTACATGATGGATTTCAGACTGGTGAGCAATGTGAGACATTTTACAACATACAAAGAGGATGTCAACAATAACTGTGTTGCCTAGCAATGTAGCTTTGTGTGCCCGTGTGCAGTACATGGTTGGTACAAACGGTACATCTGTCTTTGTTTTAATGTGTGCGTTTCTGACTGCAGCCCCTGTGGAGTTTGTATTGTTTATATACCTTGTGCTCCGAGGGTGGTAGTTGTTGAATATCAGCAGTCTCCTGCCATGGTGTCCATGGCTCTTTTTATTTTTGTAGGTCAATTATGTTTAATTTTCTGAGCTTTGTCTCTGTGTGGGACTGTACAGAGGTACGTCATTGTATTTTTATAGGAAATAATCAGCGACATGCGCA
>JAQFJB010000023.1:7143521-7154695 GCA_029874875.1 Naso minor
AGGCACGTCACTTGTTTCAACAGCCAGTCAGCTTATAGCGACATCACCTGTCACTAAGAAGTGCAGCGTACAGCAGCCAATAGGAACACATGCTCTCTGCACTCACTGTGATTGGCTGTAAATTCCCTGTCTTGGTCTAAATACAGAGCCAAGGAGAGGTGCAGAAGTCTAGATTTTTTTTCAGACAGCCTGAACTACAATATGCTTAAGGGTTAAAATGGAATTTTTGGCTAATGACACCAAAAATAAAGGACCCCTGCTTTAAAGGACAGAACGTTTATGTGGTCCGTTTCGTCAGGTTTTAATGTTTGTTGCACAGTGCATCTAGAAAAAAAGTGAATGCAAATGAATAACTTTCTTTATTCTCTTCATTCCCTGTTTGAATGTTGTTTTTTTTCTGCTGTTCAACGGCAAATACTCAAAGTGACCAAAAGACAACATCTGTGTGTTCCAGATGTCTTCAAGGCAGCCACAACATGATTATTTTAGGTTCTGCTTCAGAGTTCCTGCCAGCTGTGCAAGCATCTGCCATAATTTGTAATGAAATACACAAATATTACAATTATTAGCTTTGTATATCCAAATTCCAATTAATATGGACTATCAACCGAAACCAAGACAAAAACAAGGTATTTGATCTTGTGTCCTGTGAAGCACGAAGCTATTATGAAGCTGTATGCTTTAAACTGCAGACCTTCTTTTATAGGGTTGTAATGTATTTTTTCAAAACCATTGTTAGGGTCTACATTTGAAGATGTGAACATTAAGTGCCTTGACCGTACTGACCTATATGCTCTTCCATCAGCTGAATGCACATTGTCCTGTTGCACTATATGAGCTAACAGCTAACAGATGGTGCCCATTGCTCTTTGCTCAATAAAAGGTTTTTCTGTAACCCAGTATCCTATGAAATGTCATATATTTTTATTGGAACACACAAGCATTTATTTTCTTTACCATGGGAACCAAAGCAGCACAGACATTATTACCCAATGGACTAGTTGACCTGAATAGATAAAATATCAGCATGTGAAAATAGCATCATACGAGTAACACTAAATACAATGTACACGTAGATGTAATTATCTTTTTGTATATCATATCTCTCCTCGCATGAAGTGAAATAAAACTTCACACTCGTAGGAAATCAGAAGAATACAAAGAAAGTCAAAGGCAAATGGCGTTCGCTAAGCGTCAACCATTTCACTCTCTCCTTTTCACTTTTTAGATTCCTCTGTCAGTATCATCTTCTTTCTCTTCGCCTCTTTAATGATGTTCATAGAGGCAACTGAGCCTCATTGCATTGCCTCAGTTGATAACATATGTAACACCAGTAGACATAACTCAAGTTGGCCAACATTCACACAGTTACCCAGCAGCCTGTACCTTAAACAGCCTTCTTAAAGCTCCTGTGATAGCAATATAAACACAAGCACTCCCTGGTGTTCCAGGCAATCAGCCTACCACATGGCTAACAGAGCTAACAGCTACAACTGGTTATTTTTGCAGTACATTAGTGACATTTGACAGCATGTGAGTTACAATTGCCAAGCTATGATTGGGCAACTGCATTTGGAAGTCATATGAAAGTCAACTAAATTTGCTGTTTTAGTGTTCAAGATGTCAATTAAAAGGAATGGGGATGCGGGTCAGTGTAAGAAGTTACGGTCCCGTGACAGTGATGTTTGGCAGAATCAGAGTGTGAGTTGCAGTAATTAAACCTCAAAAGGAAATGAAAAGGACAATGTAAGTAGCTGATAAGTTGTCAGTTGCTCACATAAATGACCTCCACTGTTCTCCTTTCAGAACCTCTGTCTTTTCTGTCTTTTGACCTTGCTAATCCTTTACTGCGCCTGTCGTTGATGTGTGCATTCCTTTCTGCACAGGATATCCACAGGAACCTTTAACAGTATACACTGGGATGGGCTCAAGGTTCTCTTTTGTATGTGCTTCATGTAGAGGTTGGCCACAATAGGACACGCTTGATGTACTTTTGGTGGAAATGTGTTTCTGTCTGTGGAAGCCACCACTGTCCCTGACGTATGTTGAAGTCTATTTTTTACAGTGTTTTATACTAATAGAGGTGCACAAGTGTCCCCTTAAATTAAATTTTGGTGGCTTTTTGGAGTCATTGGACGTTTTCAAGGAAACAAACTGTTGAATAAGTCTGTTTCATACAGCTGTTTTGTGCAACTTAGCCTCTTCTGAAAAAAACATCAGCATTAATATGAATAGGCTATGTTAATCATTAATGCATAGATTAACTTCAGAGAGAGGAAATAAAGGATGAAACAGGTTGTCATGATTGCCCAGCTGCCATATCTTCCAGTATATAGCTTTAGGTACTTTAGGTCACCATTTCTATTGACGTATCTGGATTTTGTTCCCTTTATAGAATTCTGAAATTGTGTAAAAGTGTGCTGTATGCCTTTACAAATAGTAGAAATGAATATAATAATATTGACAATGCTAATTATTGTACAGTTTAATACAGCAGCCCTGCAATAATTGCTATTTACTGTATAAGGCTTACAGTTTGTGGCTTTTGCTGAGACTTTCTCGGAGGCATCTTAATTTACTTTCTTCCCTCTTTCAAAGGTTCTAGTATGACTTATTTTTTCCACAAGGTTTGAATTACATAGTTGCTGCATTGTCTCTATTTTACTTTATCTTTATCCATGTGGATACTGTATGTGTTATTGAATGTGTACCCACATACACATTTAATAACCTTTCAAATTGTATTTTCTCCCAAAATTGGAGCCGTGGCCCCTTGTCCTGTTTAAGCCCAAAAAGCCCACCCTTGCCACCATCCTGCATTATTAAAAACATTACAGAAGTGCTCTGTATTAAATCCACATGATTTGATGGGCGTGGGTGCATGTTTTCATTTGTCATGATGGCTTGTGACAGTTTTCATGCTTATCATCATTGGTGACAGTGTTAAAGGCAAACATAGATGACCTGTCTAGACAAAGTAGAAAACCCCAAATAATTGCCCACATTTCGCAGATGCAACTAAAAAGACGTTTGAGTGCTAATTATACATCAATTAAATGGTTTCTTTTCAAATTTGTTTTAGTGGTTGGAAACAAAAACTTCCCCTCAAATTAATCCAGTGCAACACAATAACCTGTCAGCTCTGTGAAGGTTTTAATGTTCAATTAAGAATCTGCCAGAAATGTGCAATTTTTTTTTATTATATTGAAGGCCTTGGTTGCATTGTTGTCATATTGAATAACTGTTTGAATTGTCAAGATGTGGTTCACCTGCATCACCCAATGCTCCAGACAGCATCACATACAAAGGAGTATTTTTGCAAGATGCTGTGAGCTCTAACAGAAACAACAGTTTTTAGTTGCGTTAAAAGCAAGCAAATGATCTACAGAGGAAATATAATGTGTCAAGTCCTGTGCAAAGAGACTTGTACCCATTAGTATAGGAGCACATGTAATTTCCAGTCAGTTGCGTCTTGTTCAAACACAAAATGACTTCCAGAGGTCACTGAAGTGATCTGGCTAATTATATCCATGCTGATACAGACTGACCATCACTCCCTGATGAGACGAAAATAGTCTGCACCCTCCACCTTTTTCCAACTGGTGTCAATCAAAAGAAATTAAATGCGAGGTAAGCCGTCGACTGTGGAAATTGAATAGAAGTGTGTTTTGATTGAATATGCCCATCCCAATTACAGTGTAGACCCACCTCTCAGGAATCCCAGCTCTCATTATTTCACCTCCCCATCAAAGTGTGTTTCTTCATTAAGGTAAGCAAGTGGAGTGTCGCAGTGAACCCTTGAATTTCATTAGGAGGCTTCTTCTTCCCCCTCTTTTTTTTTTTTTTTTTTGCTCATCCAATTTTCAAGCCTGTTGTGTATTTTCCAAAATGGAAATGTAGCAGTCAGGTAGAGGGAGGTTTGGTTTACTGGGTTCATTGATCCTTTTCAGTTTGTTTTCTGCAGCAAATCCAGTCATTAAAAATCAGCTCATTACATCGTGTTACTGTGGAATATGAGGGGAAAAAGACAAAACAGCAAGTTCTGGACTGTGTGGACAATAAAATTTTGATAGTCCATTTGCAGCATCAAGGTCCAAAAATGCATTAATTGCTTACATATTTTTTTATGTTGTGTGAATATGTCTGACTATTTGTTTTTTGTTCATTTGTGAACTCTAAAACCCCTGATGGTGACAAAGAAAAGCTCAGGCTATATCTTAAGTTTTGCTACATTTCCACCTAGTGTTCACACTACTTGGGTGTTTCGGGACACCTAAAACAGAGAGTTTTGGAAGCCCTGGTGACCCAGTTTTAGTTTAAAACTCCAGGATTGCGGGACTGGGTGGACAGAAACAGAGACATTTAGAAATGACACTGCAAGCACCTACATTTGTTTAATTTGTCCCTATTTGTTGTTCCCTTGATCCCTTACTTTTTCCAAAAAAAAAATCAACATCAGCCAGTTTATCCATTTGCCCTAGCCTCATGCAGTTATTTCAACATGGCTTCAGCATCATTCAGCATCTTTCTTTTCGTAACTACTGTTCTTTGCCCACAGTATTCTCTGTAACTAAGCTACTAAGTTACTAAGTAACTAAGGTCTAAGTTTGTGGTCAAATCATATACATCTTCTGGTTGTGTTGATACGGACAGAGATCAGCCCTGAAACTGAGCCAAAACACCCATCTGGACGGCGATCATTTTGCGTTTTTTAAAACAAAATGTTGTAGTCTGTATGTAGTCTTTAACAGTGTAGGTCTTTACCGGTTTAAAAGATCAACAGATGTACATTGTTCCAAACTAGCCAATTAGTTATATTTCTAAAAGTCTTTACTTTTCTTAATCTTTCATTATAAACACCAGTTAAATATAAAATCTCATCAACAAAGCATGCATGGAGCAGAGTGCTCACACAACTCAAAAAAACAACAACAACAAAAAAAATCCACTGGACTTTGAGGGTCAACAGATTGCATACAGATTGCCCAGTAAGAGTGCGCCTGAGAAGCAGGTTCACTAAATAAAGGCCTTTCTATTAAAATAAACATGTTCTCCATACTGCATGTCATGAGCTTTCTTTGCATCAGTTTTCTGTATGAGAGATTTTTATCAACAGCAAATATTTTCCCCCTGAAATCCCTCTGATATGTGAACATGAGCTCTGATATGTAAGGCTTGTGTTTTCTCTTATCAAAGGGAAACAGACTCAGTGCAACAGGACCTGAACGCCTCAGATCCTGAGCCCTCCCGCACATAACAAGGAAAGCAAGTGGCATCATTCAGCCCTCTCTACCCTCCATTCAGGAAATTTTTGTTTCATAAATGCTGCATCTGTGAAGTCCCTTGCATTGTCAGGACCTCTCTCACACTTTCCACTGCCTCTTTCTTTCACAGCCATCTGGTCGGAGGATTTGCAGCCAGGATGAGCAACAGTTTCTTTTCCCAGGCTGTCAAAGTCCTAGAACCCCAACAATACACACTGTGTTCCTCCAAGTCCCATCTGAATCTTTGTGTTTTTTGAAATTTTCTTTAGCATTTGGTTGGTTTGTTGTTATCTTTTTGATTTTCTCAGGGTGAAATCATGTCTCACCTTTACACCTACCTGCTGGGCACCATGACGCATAGCAACATGTTTCTTTTGTTTCACTCTGTGATTCTGTGTAACTGCATATATGGAGGATTCAGCCCCGTCAGCAGGGGCCTGACAATTACAGCTATTTCCACAAAATACACTTATGATAACAATGACATAGGAACAGAATAGTGTATGTAGATGATATGAAACTTTATGAAACAGAACTTTAAAATCCTTCATTCAGATGATCATTTAATTGTATCTTTTAAGCATAAAAAACAAATGCTCAGCGTCTTTAGTCGCAATTTCTGCTACAAAAATAGGCCGTTGTATTGGAAAGGTGTATTATGGTTTAACTTGCAGGATGGTCTACATTACTCTACATTACTTGACACCAGATGCAAAGCTATTCATCCCACTACATTACAATATATGAGATTACATGCATTTTGCTGATGATTTATCCAAAGTGCTACAATAAGTGCATTCAACCACGTGAATACAACCTAAAAGTAGAAATAATCCTGCAAGGACATTAAACTTCTTCAAATGCTATTTTTGAACAATAAGGATTTTTTAACAGATATTATATTTTTTATGGACAAAAAAAAAACAACTACTACAAAGACCTTGGTCATTTATTTCACTTGATGAAAAAGAACTAACTTGAAAATGAAGCAGAAAAGCAAACTCCAGAGCATCTTACAAGAGTGTGTTTTGTTTATAAAGCTCCACTCTGTTTTCCTACAATGATTGACAAGATAACGAGGCTGTGCCATTAAACTGAACAACAGCCCATCCAGTACAATGGAGCAGTAATGCAAAATTGGGCATTGGGTACACAGTCTGTGGCACTGGAAATAATATTTTATAACTAATAAGAATTATAACTAAAACCATAAAAACTTAATCTTATCTTTGTCTTGTTTCGTGGGGGAAAAAAACAAACATCAAATATTTTTTGGGTTGGAATAAATTTACTGAACAAATAAAATTACAAATTTAAATGCTGCTGTGTTTTGCTCCACTTTTGCTAATGGCAAGGCCATCGAAAAGCCAGCTGCCGAGTGCAATGGCTTCACATGCGACGCTGATGACACCGATTCTCTAATTGTATTTCACATTAAAGTACATAGATGCGTGAAATGACATCAGCGGTGATGCAATTATGCAGAGCGAGATGATGTGAGGAAGGGTTTTCCAGTACGGCTGATAGAACTAATGGAATGGAGCCAGTAAATGGAGTACAGCTTCTACTTAGGAGCAGAATAGATGCTGTAGAGTTTTCACATTTGTACATGTTGTGCAATCACAGCTGACATGCTGCGTGGGGAGTGTATAAATAAAACACAGGCACACTCACACACATTCTTATGTACAGTTTTCATCGTGAGAAGGGCACAAGAACATGAAAACAAGCCAGCTTGTCCTTTCTGTTTTCAACACTAACAGCATGTTTTCTTTAACTAATCATGTAACCTTGAAGCACTGGTTTTATGTTTTCACCCCACTGATACGGGCGTTAGATCAGAAAACACTATTATGGGTCATTGTAGAGAACATGGATTATTGCATCGTGGCCCCTCCTTCTCACCCTGAGATGCCTCTGTGAGTGGCCCCCACCCTAAGAGAAAACTAGCCTGGACCCGGACCAGAGACTCCGCCTCCTCCACTGAGTGACCTTGATTCTTTTGACCTGGCATTGTGCTGTGAAACTGTGATTCTCCCGGTTGAAAAAGCCATCATCCAGTGAACACCAAAGGTGGGAACGCTCGAAGGACTACGCTGTCTGTCAAGAAATATAAAAATATCTGTCATTTCAACTGACAAAGCCGTGTTACAGGACCAGCGTCTTTCATATGAGTTTTTAAATATGCCGAATGCAGCCCATATGTGGAATAGAAGCTGCTATCTGTCTGTTTGTGCCGATGCTTCATGCCGCGCTGCCATCGGAAGATGCGTCTTTCCTCAGCAATGAGAAGCAGGGAGTAGGTCCCGCTGTCCCGTGTCTACTCTCGATGATAATGTGATGCGATTTCAAGCAAAAAATGTTTATGTGTCTCTTTCCATGATGAATGGTAGGTCAGAATCTCACTCACAACACAAGATAACAACATCTAAGTGATTATTAAACAGCTTTTGGAGACATTTTTGGATTTCTCACCCAGCCAGACTTTTTTCCACACACACTCCACAGTAGGTGAAACACCCCCATGGCTGTGCCATGACTGTTCTCGCAGATTAAACTTGAAAAGGCAATGACCAATGAGGAAGGGTTAGGGAAAATGAAATGTGCTTTAAGACTAGCACTCAAATAAATTACTTTCATTCTGGACAATTCTGCTGATTACACTTTGTGCCAAATAGACCTACCAATATTCAGTTCTAATGTGTCTCTTTTCTTTGTGCAGTGAGGGGAAAAGTAAGTTTTGAGCTCCGTCAGTTTAAGCTTAAATTATACTTTTTGTATCCCAGAGTGTGTGACTCTCTGCAAGGTGCCATGTGATGAAATTTCATCATCACAGGGTGTTCTCATTAATCTGTATGCACCTGATGTTTTTATACACATGTCCATTTGGGAAGGCTCCATTGGAAACCCTTTGGCAATGGGCAGGCACTTTGAAAAAATACTTGGTAGGCGATTGGATAAACTGTCTGTCACATCAAGCCGTAGCTCATGCCAGTACTTCCTCAAAGGATGCTGACTGATCTGGTCACCCATCTACAGGCAAGAAAGACATAGCTGGGAGCCTGACAAGATGGATTTGCATAATAACATGATCTTGCAAGTCCAGCTGCCTAACAAGGTTCTGTTCTCATACAGTCTCTGTACAGACAATTGTGTCCATTATTTGTTGATGGACAAGTATATAGGCAGCGTCCAGATAGTAACAGAACTACTGTGTGTCCTTTTAACACAGGAAAAGCTGCTGGAAATACATTTACTTGACCAAAACATTCCACTGATTCTGATATTTGCTCAAATGACTGGATAAGAAATTCTACATTAGGCTACTTGGCTCCTCCATAACAAATACTTACTTCATGTGAAAATCCATCTATGTTCATATAGTAATGCAGTAAAATTTAATTACTGTTTATTTGTTTAGAAAATGATGATAGTAAATGGGTAGACAGGCAGAAGGATGACTTTGACCCTGAGGGTGAGAATGACTGGTGCCTCACACACAGATGAAGAGTAAGTATTTGCTTAATTTTACTTTTGGTATGTGGGTTCATTAACAGCTGGCAGCATCATTCTGTCATTTTTTGTTCATCCTTAATTATTTTTTGTTTAGCCTTTGTTAATTGAATTATGATTAGGAATTCCTGTCCCAGAGAAATAACAGTTGAATAAGTCAATACTCAATAAAGCAAAGATGAGTTGTTTTCTTTCTTTTCTTTTCTTTTTTTTTTTACAAAGGAATGTATGTTTATAGATGTACAGTATAATGAAAAGTATATTTTTAAAAAATGATTTAATAAATCACCTTGACAAATAAGAGCTTAAATTTTGCAGATAAGAGAGGCTAATTATTGATGCTGGGATAATATTTTACTAGCGATCAGGTCAAAAGTCCTCATTTGGAGAAACACTGTTAAAATAGGCTATATATTATTTTAGGTTTTCATTCATGCCACGTCCCATAAAAAATGAATATGGTAGTGGAGTGAATTCCTGGCTTCAGTCTTTGGTCAGTGTGTGTGTGGGGGGAATTTTGAATATTTTCAATTTACTTCCAGCAGTGGTCAAAAACAAAGCCCGTAGTGCAGACAAATAGCTTTTTTGTGACATTTTATTCATAACAAAGTGCAGTACAAGTGAACTGAAATTGCCTTGCAGTCTGTCTGCTTCATCTTTTATCCAGTGAGGCCAACAATGGAGTCTAATCTCAAAAAGCTTATTGACTCATGTACCATGAATTTAAACCATGATGCATTTCAGGCCTTCATGCCGGCTGTGGGTGGTGTTGGTGGTGGGAGGGTGTTGATGCTCATCGATTCGCAAGGTTGAAGTCTCATTTAAATCAGGAAAACCCTTACAATACTCTCCTCCCAATAGAGGACAGACATTAGAATGGAGTTAGTCTCCCATGGTCAGAGAGAAACAACTGAAGGGCCATCTGATATATTTTACTTTAGGGGTTTTACAAAGTTGCGGTTTCATGATGCTAAATTAATGGAGTGAGTGAACCACCTTGGTCTCCTATTGATTCCAATAAGACAAAGCAGTCAAGTGAGAAAAGTAACACAGCTGGCTTCATAAACCCGCTGAGGAAGGAGTTTCAGCCTCCTGACCTGAGAGATGTTTAGTGTTTACCAAACAAACCAATAAACCGCATGTACAATAATGGATTTACAATCAACTGATTATAAAAACGGATGAATGTTAAAAATCAACTCAGTCAAAGGGTCAGGGTCTAAAATTTATCAAAAAAGAGAGATTATTAACACAAATTACTGAAATATTTTGAATAATAAAGAACTGTAACTCTGTGCAAGATGTAGATCCATTCATGTGTTTGCAACTTGCAATATTAGAGCATTTTTTTCCTGAATACAAATTAAGGCCATCAGATTCAATAAGGTTATTACTTAAAAGGACCAATGTTACTACATGACATTGTTTTTTGTCAATGTCGGCAAGGTTACATAAATCCCACATATTTTCCCGAAAATAGGCTTATCTTTGAGATATTGTTTTCGTTTACATTTTGTCCACATTTAATAAATGTTACAGTAAGTACCTGAAAATGTGTGGCAATGGAATGTCTGTGTCAAAATCTTCACGTCAATATTCGAGCTAGGAGGGGAGCACTTGTAAGTAATTTTTTTTCCCAGGTGTAATAACTTTCATCTCAACGGCTCCCAGCTCTCCTCTTTCTCTCGCTCTGCCCATCTCACAACCATTTTAAGTATATTCTGGCTCTTACCGATACAATCGTGCCATAAAAAGAAGCATTTCCATCTTCATCCACGTTTTTAGCAAATTCATAGTCAGACAGGAGGAGTTTTTGTTTAGTCAAGCAACTGCTTCCTTGTTATACAGTCCATCCAGAGTCGTTTTGGCCAATGGGATGCAGCAATGTTCCTTCTTATGTGTAAGGTGCTTATTATAAAGCCAGTTGTACACCTGCTATTGAACTTTATATTAAGTGGCTATCTCTACCAAGGCCAACAGGAGCAGCCAGAACGAAAAGCAAGTCAACCCAGAAACTGCTGTTGGGAATTGCAACAAGGCAGAGATATTAATGTTGGGATTTTTGGTGCCACAACTTAATATTTGGTTATCAAAATGTATTAATAATGATCATAGATCATTATTAATTATATTACGTAATAAGATCTAATTTACATTAGAGCGCCTCAGGAGCACCACCCTTAAAGAAGGGGAAAGATAGCAAATTTGTCTCATAAAAAAAGGTACTTAAGTGTCAATTTGGATTTTGATCAATTATTAACTTAATAACTAAAATCAAAATTACCATGTTACCAGCTAGTAAAGGTTGGAGGTTTTCAAGGTTGGCAACATTCACTCTTGTACAACATTAAACAGACAGCATGTAGTTTTAAAAGCCTTTATTATGTACAAACAATA
>JAQFJB010000023.1:7220877-7231374 GCA_029874875.1 Naso minor
AAAAAGAGCTCTGTGACCTTGCAGATAAGTTTTTGCTCTTCCATGTGTCAGATGCCAGATACAATATTGGAATCTGTGTACGTATGTGAGGCCTTTTTTTTTTTTTTTTCTCAAAAGACGGAAAGAGAAAGGAAGGCGTGTATTCAGAGAGGTTTGCGAGTCCTCCTGACTGTGTGGGAGAAATGATGATTGCCACTCTTTCTCTCCATCAGTGTGACGATGACAGGTGATGGAGGTGAAAATGACTTTGGTTTCTGTAGTGATGCGCTGCTGTGGAGGATAACGCTGTGCTGTCGGCTACTGGCAGGGCCTGTCTCATTAGCATGTGTCACACGTGCCTCAAGGCGGGTGTCACATAATAACTTTGCGTGCATGTGTTTGTAAATGTGTGTGTGCGCGTGTGTGTGAGCCAGCAATGCCACGGAAGGATTTGTCATCCATGCTCCCTGAACAGAGCGAGCCAGGGGGCTGCAGCGGTTTAACTGTGGAGTCGATGCCCATTCAGAGATGCCGAGCAGGACGGCACAGGGTCAAATAAAGCATGACACCCTTGACACCCATTTTAATTACTCTATCTAGCTTTGATAGAGCTAGCCTGGCACAAGACAACCGACAGCACAAGTCAGATCCCCGGCTCTGCCAGCCTCTGGGTACATCACCACCAGAATCTCCCTTCTGGAGCAGAGCTGACAGAGCTCAGCAGGCTTATATAATGCTCTAAAAAGTGCGTTCCCTCTTTATCTTTGCCATGCCGTTTGTTCCCGGAGAATGAGATCTGACATGATGAACATATCAATGAGAGAAAAGGCGACCGGTAAAAGGAAGGCAGATAATTGAAGTCCTATGGAGGAGTATGATGAAACCCATAAAGCCTACAGAAGGATGTGATGAAACACGCACATCAAGATGAGACAAAGTGCCAGCAGAAACAAGCATCGCATTGATCTTCGCCATGCCGAGAGCGTACCTACTGTAGTGACGCGGTGTTGGCCATTCCCCACCAACTTGTGCACTCACAATGTCAGATTTTATGTTATTCACTCCAATTTCAAACTGCATCCTTGTAAACAGTTTGTTAATTAAGCCTTGATGTTTGTAAATTTGCGTGCAGTGTGTTTCCAACCTGTAATGCAGTATAATGTGCTTAGTGCTACTGAGCGTAAGTGAGTGCTTGGCTATTCCCCAGAGAGTGATAGCAGCTGGATCAGACTAATCTAATAGAGCCCCTGAGTCTGGGGAGCCATCTATTGCTTATCAGATCTCTCATTCAATAACAGAGAGTTAGGCCAGCTCATGGAGTTACATGTGAAATATTTTCAAGTTTCGCAATTTTTTTCCTCTGCCTTTTATGACGGATTTGTGTGTGTGTGTGCTTGTGCAGACTCAATGGATGGCTGCTCCACTGACTGTAATGGAAACGGCGAGTGTGTGGCCGGACACTGCCACTGCTTCGCTGGATTCTTGGGTCCTGACTGTGCCAAAGGTAAGAGATATCCGATAAAGGATAAGGCTGGCAATTTTTTATATTTTCCTTTTAGCTGTAAACCCTATAAAAAATATCAAATTCAACAGCTGTCAGTTTGTCTCTCAATACTGTCTGACCTCTCTACTCTGATTGGTTGAGCTCGAGGAGCTTGTTGCTTAATCAGTTTTAATGGGCATTCACAAGTAGTTTAAAACAATGGCAGACAAGAAACTCTGGCAGTGTCTACATCTATTCCATCATTTCCAATTTGTTCGTTGCTAACAACTGCATATGCGAGCAAAAGAACACAAGGTATGACAAAGTCACATGAAGGGGCATGAGTGTTATTTGGAGGGATTTGGCTGCAGGAGGAGGGACCTCAGAGGGAAGGGGACAGGAAGGGTTGTGATGTTTGTGTTCAAAATCTCTTACAAAACTTCTCTCTCTTGCACCTCTCAGCCCTTTGAAACATGACGCAAACACTTTGCAGTATGTCCAAAATGAACAAGATGATGGAGTTATGTGCATATTCCTTGTGACAATGAAATCTGTTGAATAAAACTGCATTTCCCAGTCTCTTTTTTATGTTCAACAAGAGCAAAAAAATGTAGACTTTTGCTTTAAAATGTTAATTTTAAGTTACTGACTTAGATTTAATGTGAGCCTAGCTGGTTCAGTTTTGTATGATCAAATTTGTGTAACCTCCTAATTTTATTATTGTGCAATTATGAGTCACTAACACCCACTTAAAAGTAAAAAAAAAAAACAGAAAGAAAGAAAGCTAATAATGAAACCAAACTATGCTATGAAATGTACTCCTACATCATGATCAAGACAATAAAAACCAACAAACCTTGAAAACTGGTGTTTAATCTGCCAGCAGTGACTAAATTCAAACATCCCATGGAAGCAGGAGAGGTTCGGCTTTTATCAAAAATCCCTAATGGTGCGAAGCAAGAAGAAAGACATCAGGTTAGCACACACAGCACGTAGCCTACAGAGATACAAACATTGAGTTTTCTCACAGCCGAATTGTGACAGGAAATGTTACCTCAAATCCACTTGCCCAAGGTAGCATGTTAAGGTTAAGTGAAGCCATGCATGATGTCTTCATCCTGCAGCAGAAGACCTGCGCCTTAAAACCACCTGAGCCTTTCTCCTTTTCTCCGTGGCATCAACCTACAACTCCATCCAGCCTAAACCCGCCTGTATGGGCCTCCGTTCTGCCTGAGGGCACCGAGGTTGATTCCAGACACGGTGTCAGCTGTAGAGCCCCGCTCGCACCGAGACCGGCTGGAGGTCATTGTGAACACGCAGGTGTTTTCTCACATGGTATCACCTTGACACGGGCACCTCTGATACCGCTGAGCCGTAATGTAATTGCAACCAAGTCCTGTGTTAGGGAGAAGCAAAGGGACGGTTTGTCAGGATGAACACACAAGAGGCAAAATGCCCAAACTGTTAATTGAAGTGGGGAAAGATGGAGGGAGGATGAAGGCAGAGAGGGAAGAGGGGGAGATATATAACGATACAACCAGAGGGAGAGAGGTAGAGAAGCTGCAGTAATAGTGACCTTATGGCCACATTAACATTTGCTGGTATGTAAAAGGTTAATTCAATGTCACGTGAGGGTCCATTCCACTGTCTCATTTAGGAGACCGAGAAAGATGGTATCTCTCTCCCTCTGGGGAAAAAAGGCAATTTGTTTAAGTATTTAGAGCTAATTGTGTAGAGTATGGAATCCAACAAAAGCTTTCGCCCTCAACTTGACAATGAAGAGCCATCCACGGTAATCCTCTGTTTTTCAGAAGTTTCAGAATAACAAGCTCACGGAAATAATTTTTTCTACAGCTTTACCTTATTAAAGGATTGCTGAGCTGTCTGTAGCTTATAATGCATTAACTCAAATTACATTTACATTACAGGCATTCATTTCCCATATGTGTGAGACACAAGCAACGTGAGCTGGGACTCTCAGCTTTTTTGGCTCTGAATGGGAGGGGAGATGAGAGAAAATCAAGTTTTGATGTGTTTCAGATTGCTGCAAACACATGTGGACTACGTCAAATCTGTGCACCAATACAGTATGTGGTGGTGACTTGTCTGTGATACTGGTAGAGAGGTCGGATGAGTGGGACCAGTGTGTTCAAACATCAGGAGACCAGTAGCCTGCACATGCCTGAATTACTCAAATCTGAGCTGTCACACAGTTTTTACCCAGGGATATGTGTCTGACAGATTCTGTAAATGTTTTATCCGAGTGCTTGTGTTGCCTTCGCAGTTATTTTGAGTAACATTTGTCTGAGAAAATCAATTCAACTCAACACTAATGTATGTTTCAGCTGCTACAGGCTAAGCCAGTATTTAAAAAAAACACCTTTTTTGTATGTATACAAAGAGATGTGCTTGCAAATCTGCATTACTGTAGGTAAATTTGAAAAATGAGACAGATTTTGCTGATGTTATTGGTCGATACTGGCCTATTGCAGATATATCTGCAGATATGTTCTTTTATATGTGCCAAGTTAAAACTGTTTTTTAAGGCTGGAAAAAAATGCTTGGACCAGTAATTAAAATTGGTATAATCACATATTATGTCCAGCAGAGGGCAGTCTGGTATTTAATAACTAAAGAGTGAGGTGTTAGCTGTCAAGTGCACTGATGTTTGACAAGAAAATTGTTAAAGTATAAGATATCCTGCCTGCATTACATATCTCTACCACAAGTATTTGACAGCCACATACAGTCGATATTATAATATCAACCGATGTATTGGATATTGGTAATTTTCTTGAATCATAAAGTCTGCAAATTGTTCTACCTGTATTTTGCTTTGTCTAAGACGAACACTTGAGATCAAGACTAATAAATGCATCACTTGCACTTCTGCAAAAGAGCAGAAAAAGAAAATAAATTGAAAAGTAACTCATGAAGACACTCATGTAAATGTAGTCAAAAACACTAAAGTCTTAGTTTTAATCAGCCAAAAATACAGGCCAAGTCCGACTTTAGCCCCAACTTAATGTGAATCTTTTAAAGATCACGTCTTGTCAGAAGTCTCCCAGAGTAGCAAAGGCTTCCCAGCGAGAGCTGTTTGTCTTTAATGTTGTACATCTGCACAAGTTGATGGATGGCAGAGAAAGGACAGAAGCCCTTGCTCCATTCATCAAAACCAGACAACCTCTTGGGGCCGGGTGGCACAGGTGACAAATGAGGACTGAAGCCCCTGCTGGGGGGTGAGAAGGGCAGGATCATTGGAGGAAGTCCCAGCTTGGTCGAAAAGGACCAGAGAGCACTTATATTTTGATCTATGCGCACTGCCCCGGCCGCTTATTATGCTCCGAGTTCATAAAATGCCTCAGAACTTTTTGTCTAGAGCAATGCAATGCATGACAAACTGCTCTTTGCACTTTAAGCTGGATTCAATAAAGCCCCAAATTGGTACTTAAAACTGTCCTGTGAGACTGAGACAGATGCGGCTGAAGGAGGCTGTGGAGACTCGTGTCGACGTAAATCACATTTTGCATTTGGAACGGCGACAAGGCAGACAGCAGGGAGAACTTATTCTATTTGAAGCCCCGTATCAGCTGAGGGCTTCAGTTCATATTGTTAGAAGTTTGTTGAAATAGGAGGAGAGCGTGCTGGTCGGAGGGTAGAAAAGGCACGTTAACCAAAACGTCCCTACAAAGACGGAGGAATAATACATGATCCTTTCAAAGCCTGGAAGTCCTCTAAAAAAGGACCGCCTTTTAAAAACAACCTAATTCACCCGTTATTGAGTGAATGTTGAGCAATAACAGATTTAAAATGTAGTGGAGCAGTTTTAAAATTTTCACTCAAATATAATAATTTAAAGTATTTCACATCTTCAGAGGACGGCTTACTGTGTTGAATTAGCTGCTGAGCCCAGTAAAAACAGTCTATTCTTAACATTTACGGAACAGTTTCACAGAGCTTGTAAATTTGGACAAAAGGTGACCATTCAGGGGACAAATGCGGCTCCTACCAGAATTTAGAATTTATTGTATGCTGTGACACAGTTTTGACCTAGTTTTAAACTGCAGTTCTTTCCGGCAAATTATTGGTCAGCACAGCAGATCATGAAGACTGAACTGTATAATGTTCTGTTCAGTTGTCCTTTACGTGAGGACAAGCTTGAAGAAACAGACTTGCTGTTGTTTTAGAGACAGTACATCATGTTCACTGAAAAATACGTAGTTTAAATCTTGTTGGTGTCAATATTTGAATTGTGCACTGGGTGACAGAATAGAACAGCAACATATCTGCTTCAAGGGCACCTTGTCTGTGATCGATGAGGAGGCAGATTGCTTTTCTTCTGTTTGACTTTAGCACTGCAGCTACTGTCGTCAGTCATGTTTAAGTCACATTTTCAACTCTTCATGCGTTTTACATTAAAGCTTTTATACTGAAGGTTTCCATGGCAGTTGTGTTTGACATTTTGCAGAAAATGTAATGCGCTGTTCATCTCTGTTTCCTTGCAGTCCTCCTCAGAGCTTTCGACTGCATTTCCTTGATGCTCCTTGACAGGTAATTGCTTATCTTACTCTTTTATTTTGCACCTCCAAAAGCAATTTATTTATAATGTGGTTTTGATGACATGGTCTGTCCAGTTGCATTAACAACCCATTCTGCTGACTTAAATGCTGGCGTTGTATGTTTCTGCAAACCATCGATATATTAAATTTTTCGCTTTTACATGTTTTAAATCAACGCGTCGCTCAAATTGTATGTGTATAAGGTGACTTTCTCAAAAGAAGGAGGAAGTATGGTGGTGGCTACTGATATGTGAAGGAGTAGACCACCATTTGAGTTCCATAACCACAGTTCACAGCCCGTTTAAACCAACAAAGCTGGGTAATTTTAGCAACCTGCAGGACATTTTGCAGCCATGTTCAGGCAACAGAAGTGGGCATTTTAAGTCGATACAGGAGCTTTTTCACCCCAAATCAAAGATTTTTCTGCTCTCACCTAACCAAACCTTTATGAGACCCTCTCACATTAAAAAGTAATTTCAGTAGACATCTGTGTTAAAACTGATGATTGATGCAGATTTAAATTTAAATTTGAGTGTCGTAAATCAGTTTCTCCATTACCATGTCAAGAGAAGTCGTATATGCAGGCACACACACACACACCACTAACATACTCTTTCTCTCTGTCTCACACACACATACATGGATATGCTGTTGGATTAATTATGAACTGACTTTGACTCTGACTTTCATTTCGCAGCTTAAACCATCCATGCCCCAAATGCAGAGGATTCCATAAAAGTCTTTAACTTCCCAGGATAATTCTTATCATCAGTGGCTCTGTGACGTGTCTCAATGTTGTTTAGAGGATTTTTTTTTTCTTTTGGCTTTTGATTTGTTTCATGAAGACTGATTTGTGAATCTTGTTTGTTTGGTGTTTGTGCGCGTTATTGATTTTTTACTTAGTGCTCAGGGTGGTAAATAATCACAGTTGATGTATTGCCTTTGAAGCAAGTTTAGCTCTGTTTACCAAAGCAGGGCTGTTTGATTGCACCTTTGTGCAAACTGATCACTGCAATGCAGTTTCATCTGGAAAATTTATTAGATTTGAGATATTTGGTTTAATTGAACTTTTTTTCATTCATTCATTTCATCGAGCAGGATTATTAAGAATCTGCAATATCAGTGCCAATGTATTGCATCACATTCACATAATGTAATCTCCCTCACTCTGATGATGAAAAGTGAATTAAAACCAACAGCCGACTTCCCTATATGCATCAGATTTTAACCATGTTTGGGGGAAAAAAATGAAAGGTTTTTTTTGGATGTTGATGTTTGAATGTTGTAGGCTTTTAGCGCAAGAATGCAAATATAGCCTACATAGAAAAAGAACTAAATAAGCTTAGGTCAGCTAAATGTTCTTCATGTTTTTCATAAGTGACACTTTTTCCTTTTAAAGTGTGTTAAAACTGAATACGTAGTACATTGTGGTGTTGTTACTTGGCATAGTTGACGAGATTGTAAGACATAAGTTGCAGTGAGCTAAGGAACCAAGGGCGTAAATCCCGGAGATTTAGAGTCCAGAGTCCCCCCTAGCCCCTCAACAATATGGTTACAAAATATAACTTTATCATAAAAATGATTTTACATATGATAATCATTTGCACTGAAAGCACTTGTGCTGATTATAGAAGCGAACAAAAGAACTAACCATTATATCCTCTCTCACCCACCCCTGCCTCAGAGAGATTTAATTCATAGCTGCCTTTTGTGCTTATGTGCTCCTTGCCGTGCTGTGTGTGGAGAGAGAGAGTGTGCTCTGAATGTGAAGTCTTACTATAAGTGATTACTTTAATAGGTAGAATTAGACTGAAAAGGGTTCAAACTACAGGGGGATTTTAACACTGTAGGCTAATGTAAGTAGCTAGCTATCTATTATTTTCAATACACAGACAAATGCTAGCATTAGCTAGTTTTCTCACTTTTGCATTAAGGTACTATAACATTAGCTGGCTAAAACTTGACATTAGCTAACTAGTGTTAGTGTTCTACACTGTAAGACTACTTGTAAAGGAAAGTAAAGGGTGGGAGAATGGGAGATAGTGATTGTGCCACAGCACAGCAAAACACACTCAAAAAGAATTTCAGTGTGCTTAGTTCCTTCTTGGTGTCCACCCAGCACTGCAATCAGATTTTCACCCCTGCAAAGAACATCCACTAAGTGCAGTGGACTGAGTCTACCTGTGCTTTTGTGTGCTGCAGCTCTGATTTAGAGGCTTTTCACACTTGCCAAAACTCCAGTTACAGTGCTTATTTTCCTGCAGACCCTCTTATTTTAACTCTCATTATCTCACTTCTTTACAAATACTTTCAATGCTTTCGTGTTCCCTCTACAGCAATTTGCACCAGCATTCAATCTGACGACACCTGACAGAGACAGGTTTGAAATCAAAAGCAGTATATACTCCCTTGCAAGCCCAGCATTTTAGTTGTTTTCGAAATGATCAAGGACAAAGTGAAATATTTACCCAAACTCTTGGAAACATGAATTTGCTAGAGCAGTACACAGTACTTGTGTGTGTAATTGGGGAGGCAATGCCATATTATATTTGTAGCAGTGTACCTCTTTAACTGCTGATAAATGTTTCTGCTAAATCAAAATGTTCCCGTTAAATCCTTGATAAAAGTGAGCTGCAGGCACAAAAAAATGACAAAAATTGCAGGCTGTACACCGCAGTTTCCCTTTGAGACCAGATAAAAGACTAAGCTTCAGACCTCCATGCCCTCCAATTCAATGTCAGTCACTCACATTGAGGCCAGTTTTTCTGTGGTAACACTGTGGAGAATTTGAGGTCTCACACCAACAACTTCAGCACATCCTATCAGTCACTTCATAAAGCTGCTTTTTCTTTTACTTTTTTTTTTCTTGCCGCCAGCGAGTGTTACGCATGGTTGAGTGTCCACAGGGAGCCTCAGTGAACACAAAGTCTCGGTGTGACAGGTCAGTTCCCAAATAGAGGTTACTACAACGCTTCACTACTGAAGATATACCCACATTAACACAGCATAGTTTAAAAACCGCCTTTCACACAGATAAAAGCAGATATTGCAAAAATTATGTGAAAGGTGCAGTGGATAGGTAATTGGATTCGGCAAGATAATCAAAATTTGAATCTCTGCTGCCATTAATCTGCTCAGTGAAAAATGCAGATCAGAGACTTTATCTTTTCTAACATCAACAGTTCGCAATTAGGTGCTCTACCTCTGAAATACATCCAACAAGCTCTGATTTTTAATTCCAGTCAGCAGTTACACCACTCTCCCACCTCCGACGTTTGTAATGCGATCTGCTACGTCGGCATATTCCTCCCTTCATTAGAGTGGCTGCCTGGCAAAATACTTGTAATTAGAATTGGGTTCTTCTTAATGGCAGAAAAACCCATCGTGCGAGTGCGACAGAGGCAGTTTCTTCCTGTGGACTGAGCTGACATATTGCAGCTCTGCAGCAATTAAGTGGAAGGAACAAAGAAGACGTTGCAGTGTTATTTTCCAGTGCCGGCACTTTGGGAAACTAGCAAAGGAGAGGCATCTTTTGGCCCAAATGATGGTTTTCTCCAGAGTTTGATCACTTGGAGTCTGACTGTAATGGCTTGCAGTCCATCTGACAAAAGCCATTATTGTCATGAGCAAAAGGTTTGGATTGGCAGTCCCAGGAGTGTATCAAATCAATTAACTGATCTTTCAGCGATCGCTACAGGGTGTGTTTTTATGATTTGTTTATAGATTCTATAGGGTAGAAGCCTCATTATGAAAATGCTTAAATCCATCTGAAAGGTTTGCACAAACCTTTCAGCAAATAAAGTCTGAGGGGAGTATGAAATGTGCTGGACTGTGCAAGTTTTGGGGGAAAGTGAGCACTGAGGCCGCTCCCACTCCCATCAAATCAGCTAGTAGATAAATGAACTCGTACTGTGCCTCCTATGGATTCATTCTTCTTTCTGCAGAGTATGATGTTTCCTCTGCTTCTCAGTCAGCAGATGTGATGCGCTTCCTTCGCCAAGTGACCATACTGCTGTATCTATTCAAGATAAAATCCCAAAGTAACTCACAGCAACTTGAGTTCACAACACCATCTGCAGTCCCCAGCAAAGGCGTTGTGTTGTTGTGACTAGGGAGGAAGCATCATGTAATAGGAATGCAGAGGTCAAAATCCTCTGATCGAATGTGAAATAGGGCCTGAAAGAGCACCGAGTGAACCAGACGGTGCTCTGTCAGGCCTGCTGACGGCAGATGGGGGCAGATGCCTCGTCATTTGTCTCTGTTCTGATCAGAGGTGTGTCAGTAAGTGAAATGGCTTTGGATTTTCAGAGGTATATTGTTGTTCCTGTTTTTGCTGTGACAGGTGGAAACTGCGACAGATATAGAGCCGGAGACAAAACGACCCCCTGAGTGTCACTCTATAGGGATTCAAGTGGAAGATGAGAAACGGTATGTGGGGTACAAATCAGGTTTGCTATTAAAATAATATGGTTTTAC
>JAQFJB010000023.1:7309885-7319988 GCA_029874875.1 Naso minor
GCTGAGTCCTCCTGTGATGCAACAGTGCCATCTGCAGGAGATCACCTGCTCTGCAACAGAGTCATAGAGAGTCTTGCCTTCATCTTTACTTACTCTAAATCCAGCTCATCCTCAAAGTGAAACACCCCCCGCTCAGGCTCGTGCAAGTTCCATGGAACGTAGCTGAAAAAAGTCAATTTAATTTTAAAATTCTAATGGTGCTGAATTTTTTTAGTTATGTGTCTGTTTGTTTGTGCAAAAAATCAATAACTTGATGCTTTTGTTCTCTTTGCTTTGTTTGATCTTTTCAAACCGTCTCCAGTAGCGCTTTAAGGTATATCATTCAACCAGCAGTGAGCAGCAGAGAGGGAACCTACGTGGTGAGAGTATTGAGGCCACAGGCCTTCATCTTCAGCAGCCGGTCCTCCCAGTAGGCTCTGGGGACACGAAAGTAATGGACGGAGCCTCCCAGGATGCGGAAGGGTTTTCCCTCCAGAGTGAACTGGGATGAGTTGGCCCTCAGACCCTCCACGCGGCTCATTTTTTTAACTTCAGGGTGACTCCTGGGGGACAAAATACAGTTTGCAGCTGAAAAAAAAAAGAACTTGTAGAACTAGTGCAACAGAATCAAAGGACATGAAGACATCTGAGACGTGTTTCTCCACTAGGAAGTACGCCTGTAAATGAATACTGAAGCCCTCTGCTCAGAAATCTGTATGTACGTGATGTTGATAAGATTTAGCTTTTATGGCAGGTCTGCACTCCACGTGTTATCATAGGATCTGCATGTAATCTTAACAAAGTGAGGACAGCCTGAAGTTCATGTGGCAAAATTTACTTAAGGCTGATTCTGGTTATACTCAAAATCAATGTGCACAGTTTATCATAATGCAGTAATAACATCTTATTCTGACCAATAAATAAAAAAAGACTGCGGCTTACGTGTGGCACTCACCTCAAAGCAGGAAGAACTAAGATCTAACGTTAACACACTCACAGGTGATTTGTTACGTCTTATCAGTCATGTTCAATGTCCATTAGTCAACAGGTGAGCTGAGGCAAAGTTCGCAGGCAACTTTTTGCAGTGATATAAGCAAACACAACTACTTAGAGGGGCTATGGAGGAGCTGCTGCACAACTGTCCGTTGTTCGCATGCCAAGTCTCAGTGGGCGGGTTGTTCATTTTCATGGGTACCTCGTAGCAGGATCGTTAAAGTCAAGCTAGTGCGGAGTGTGTCTCTCAACTTACCTTTTGAACTGAGAGGCGAGTAACGCTATCGCCCCGACTGCGAGACACAGCAGGAGAAAATATCTTTGCTTAACGGAAAGACGAAGACCACGCATTGATGAGCTTTCTGTTCCGACAACACGGCTTGCGTTTCTTGTATTTACGAATCCTCTTACACGAATCCCGTGCGGTGAACCCTGTTCTACAACGTTAAAGTAACGTTAAATGTGACGTACGCTAATCTAAATTCGCAAAACCTGTAAAAGAAACTAACATCATGACGCCAGTTAATTTGAACTACCCCATGCTTACGAAAGGATGGCAGTCCGTGACTTAACTTCCTGAATTAACTTTGCAGTGGTAAATAACCCTGTTTGTAGAAGAAGCCAGCGTTATAACGGTAGTTATGCAAAAGTACACATGCACACACCCGCCTATCTAATGTAAGCCTACTGTTAGGGACCGTCGTAAAGTTACGCGACTAAGAAAAAAACGCAGGAAATGTTACCTGTCAAAACGTCCCGTACATTTTTTTTAAAGTAAGTAAGTAAAGTTTACTTTTCACGTTTAAGTTTCACTTTTCGCAGAAGAGATTCACAAAGTGCTTTACAATAAGGTCAAAAATAAAAATACACAATAGGTTAAAATACAGAGACACACGCAATCACATATACAGACAAATACACACATAAAAAAACAAACAAGACCCCACAACCTAACTAAAAGCCTGTCTAAAGAACAGGGTCTTTAGCTGCTTTTTAAAAGACTCAACCGAGGTTAACGTGCACAAAGGCAGTGGTAGAGCATTCCATAATCTAGGAGCCACTGCTTGAAACGCTCAATCGCCCCTGGTTTTAAAACGAGTGTAGGGGGTGACCAGCAGACACTGACCCCAGGATCTAAGTGAACGTGATGGATTAAGGATTAATTTTATCCAAAAAAGAGCCCACCACCTCAAACACATTCTCCCTAAATTGTTATGTGACTGTCATGCTTTCTTGAATCTTGAATAATCTCAAGTAGATTTTTTTTAAGTGTGCAGTCTTAACCACTAGCAGGCTTAGGACTTTTTTTCTTTATTTTCTTAAATTGAAATAAAACATTGTTGAGGATCAATATTTCAACACCAGCTCCAGCTCCTTTTAAGTGACTGTCTTTATCTTGCATATGAGGAAAATATGTCCACACAAAATGTCCCACAATCTCCTTCAGGGAGCAATCAGAGTTCCCAGGATGCTTTCTACCAAGGAGGAACATTTAAATTAGTCTTACAGCCTATGTCCTTTTCTCCAGCTTTTGATCTGAAGCCTAATTCTTGTTCTGACATGTCCTTAAAATTCTGTTGCCCACATTGATTTTTTTTAATTTACATGCCCCGTGTCTTCTTTTGACTTTGAATCCCAAAATCCATGCCATACAATCTAACTAATTTCTGATACAACAGCCCTGTTCATTCAGTACTGTTTTATATACTGGTTAAAGTTGCATTCCTATTGTGGACTTCATTATTTCATAACCTGACAGTTTACAGGTGCATAATATGGACAGAACAGTGTCAGAAAGAGTTAACTTTTCTTACGTTACAATAAGTTGTTTGATTGCTCACCATTGACACCTAGTGGTTCTGTTCATTTAAAAAATGTATCAGCTAGTACAGCTTGCAAGAGTGTTAAAATAATCTGTTGTGGTGCTCTTTGCCTCAACAACCTTTGATTTAGTCTTTTTTTTAATCTTAGCAATAATTAGAGCATGTTGATGTGCTTTGAGAAACTGGAAAAAATAAACACCCAACAAGGCCTACACTAACTAAAGCAAAGAGGACAAATAGTATGACACACACAACACACACATTAATGCAATGTAAACTAACTCATAACCAGTTCAGCACATGGTCTTCTGTGATTAATCTAAGAGCCACAGTAAGGCACCAGTATGCAACATTACTGTTTACAAAGTAAAGGCTCCCTTCTCTGTCTGAGCTCTAGAGAGAGAGAGGCGGTGAGACAGAGCACTGTTATATTTTTGTTCTGAAACAACAATAGTTTCCATTATCCACAGTGTTTGAGGCCTCCCAGCACTGTCCTCCCTTCAAATGCACCCTGGCAAGCTCAGCATCAAGGTACCGCTTTGACCATGTTTTCATGTGATTGGGGTTTTCTGTAACTCTGCATTTGAGAGAATTTTTTGGACAGTTTTTGCTTTCATTATGCTTGTTGATCATTTGTTTTGTGCAAGTCATGTTAATACTGCGATACGTACAACTTATCCTACAGGCGTCACTTGAGATAGCCTTTAGTGTTGTTTGAAAATTTTATCACCGAAACACATTAAAATATTTCAGATACTTTTAGGTTTTGTTTTAATTTTATTACCCATCACTTACGACCTGTTTCTGAAGATTACAAACCTTTATATTTCATCTAATTTCATCTCCCTTCAGACATCTCCCTAAAGTGAGAAAAATGAGCCGCGTGGAGGGGCTTAAGGCTGACCTGTCTCAGTTCACTCTGGAGGGAGAGCCCTTCCACATCCTGGGAGGCTCCATCCATTACTTCCGTGTTCCCAGAGCCTACTGGGAGGACCGGCTGCTGAAGATGAGGGCCTGTGGCCTCAATACTCTCACCACGTAGGTTCGCTCTGCAACTTGACGAAGACTCGAGTCATAGTTTTTTATTGTTTTTGTTTTTGTTTTTTTTACTGGAGAAGGTTAAACAAGGATCAGATTAAATCAAATGTGTATTCATAAATAATATGTTTACCTTGAATAAAAAAGAAATAAATACCATGAGTTTGCAAGCCAGAGGACCAAATTGTTGTTGTTGTTGCATCTCCAGATACGTGCCATGGAATCTGCACGAACCCGAGAGAGGAACATACAACTTTCAGGATCAGTTGGACCTCAAGTAAAGCTCATATCATATGTTCTTTTTCTCTCCATTTGTATTTTATGAGTATTTTCAAAGACATGCAGAATGTTTCTGTTGTAAAAGACGAATGTGTCTGCTTTTATCAGGGCCTACATCAGTTTAGCAGCAGGGATGGGTCTGTGGGTGATTCTGCGTCCTGGACCTTACATCTGCGCTGAGTGGGACTTAGGCGGGTTGCCTAGGTAACACCATCAGCCCACTGTTTTGAAATATTACTATATATTAGCTCTAAGCCACCAATTATACTGTCATGTTTCTTTCAGCTGGTTGTTACAAGATAAAGACATGCAGTTGAGGACAACGTATCCTGGATTTGTAGATGCTGTCAACCTCTATTTTGACAAGCTTGTTCCAGTTATCAAACCGCTGATGGTAAAACAAACTCAAAGTTTTGTTTTATTTCAAATCAGACTTTTCCTGAAATAATTTCTGGAGGCTTTAGTGTGACAGACATTTATTTTTGCCCGTTTGTTCTTTAAGTTTAAAGAGGGAGGCCCAATCATTGCAGTTCAAGTTGAAAATGAGTATGGATCATATGCCAAAGACGAGAAATATATGCCATTTATAAAGAACGTGAGTTGCAAAGTTTCTTTCCACTGAGTTCTATATATTTTAATGTAGTTAATCCAGCACGCCACTGCAAAAAAGTAAAATTCCTTTCTTATCCTGCAGTGTCTCGAGTCCAGAGGAATTAAGGAGCTCCTGCTTACTTCAGACAACTGGGAAGGTCTGAGATGTGGAGGAATAGAAGGAGGTGATCAAGATAACTAACCATTGCGTTAGAAGTTGGGAATAAAAATGCATAAGACATGTATTTTCATTTACCTATCAATATGTTATTTTTATATGATGATATCTTTTGTTAGAAATGCAGTGTGATACTATCTGTGGGTGATTTTCTTTTCAGTGTCTAAAAGTTCTTTATCAATCTTTGACTTTGTGTTAAATATGGTTTAAATTTTGCTTGTTTCAGTTCTAAAAACAATAAACCTTCAGAGACTGTCATTCGGAGCTATCCAGCACTTAGCTGACATGCAGGTGGGTGTTGCTCGGCAAGCAGTGTGACTTTTGCATTTACCAGTGATTATATTGAACAGTAAAAGAGTCTATGATTTATTTCTGCTTTGGGGAATATTGTTAAAGAGCACTGGAGAAAGCCAATACAGAGAATGTTAGATTATGTCTCTGGTTAAGGCCTTTCTATGGCTTTTAAACTACACATTCAGATATTTGTGTAATACCGGCATGTGTTCTGTGTAGCCCCAGAAACCTTTAATGGTGATGGAGTACTGGTCTGGTTGGTTTGACGTTTGGGGAGAACATCACCACGTGTTCCATGCTCAGGGTACGCAAACACTTTTCATCCAGCATTTTTTCCAGTGATCCTTTTGCCGAGCGCACGCTCCTTTTCAGCCTCACTAAGCGGTCCCTTCATTACATTACACACATAGAGTTTGCTTGCAATTATTAAGGTAATTCAGAAAGTCACATCTGAGCTGTTGGGTTCAGGTACTGTTCAAGGACAGTTTAACGACAGAGATGAGCATTACTGTCCGACTTAACAACTCACTCGTCGCTGGATATTACTCTTTAGCTCACTTTGTGTATAATGTCATTTATTAACATATGGTTTACAGACATGCTGGCTGTTGTGTCCGAGATCCTGGAGAGAGGTGTCTCCATTAATCTGTACATGTTTCATGGGGGAACCAGCTTTGGCTTCATGAACGGAGCGATGGACTTTGGCATCTACAAACCTCAGGTCACCAGTTATGGTTGGTTCAGAGACCAAAGAACAAAAGATGTTTCTAAACTTTGGATGAATATGATTCTCATGAACAAATTCATTACGTTTTTTGCAAATGTTTTCTTCGCAGATTATGACGCCCCTTTATCTGAGGCTGGAGATTACACCCCAAAGTATCAACTCTTGAGGAATCTATTCAGCCAGTACCACTGTAATGTCTTGCTCTGCATCCACATGCATTAATGGGATTTCAAATTTTATGAGAAACTCTGTACACCAATTCATTTGATGACTTAATTACCAAGAAAACTTGTGTCTTTCATGATTAGCATTAATTAAATGTTTTTACCAACCTTTGTTCCAGCTGATCCTCTCCCTGAAGTGCCCTCTCTGCAGGAGAGGAGAGCGTACGACCCTGCTGTCATTCAGCAGCACCTGTCGCTGTGGGACAGCCTGCATTTCGCTGACAAGGTAAGCTACTGCACTTGTCTGGTGTGACAGTGGATTATGTAATCCACAGAATGGAAAATGCTGCATTCAGACTCCCTCTAAATCATACTGTCAGAGGAATGTAGAGGCCCTGCTGGAATAAGAGCAAAATGTACGATGTGTGAGGACCGGCTGACAGAACATTTCTGTTATCAGCCTGTTTGTCTGCTGCGATGTCTCCACTCAACGCGCTGCAGATGCTGAAGACAGATTTCATGTGACTTGCGGTTTCTGCCGTATGCAAGCGTGTCCTGCTCAGATACTAGATTTCATTTCATGGTCTTCAGAGATTCTCGTACATAAAACGTTTGTATGTTTGACTACTCATCCAGCCATACAGGTCAGAGAGGCCCGTGAACATGGAGAACCTCCCTGTCAACAATAACAATGGTCAGTCTTACGGCTACACACTGTATGAAACCACCATCAGTAGTGGAGGAATCCTCAACTCAAAGAACAACATCAAAGACAGAGCGCTGGTGAGGACATACATGTTTACACTGATACTGTTTTACTTGTGTAAGTTGTATCAGCTTGTGCAAAGCAGTCATACACAATCCTGTCATTGTGACTTTAACTGTCTTCTAGGTTTTTGTGGACAAGCAATGTGTTGGTATCTTGGACAACAGGACTCATGAGCTGACACTCCTGATGAAAAGGTACTAACTATCATGAACATGCCATTCTTTTTACTCTACACAGAATTAGGGTAGGGATTAATTACCCTTCTGCATGTTACAACAAGCACAGCACAGCTTAACTGATTCATTGCAATCACTCTTCTGTACTGATTAACCCTCCAAATGAAACCCATGTTTTGTGCATTGAAGAGAGAGAGGACATTGAGCTTCCTTGTGGAAAACTGTGGAAGAGTGAATTATGGGAAAGCTCTGGATGAGCAGCGCAAAGGTATCTTACCTCCAAAGATAAGTGTCCTGTGCCGTGCCATTTGTTGTTTTATCGCTGTGACACCAGTTTCTGTTTTTACGACTACCCATTGTGCATTGCGTATGCATATTTCAGACAAGAATCAAACTATTCTTAACATTACCTTTAACAGTGTCCAAGACTTGGTCAACTTTCTGCTTTGTTCTATGCCATGTGGATCACACCCATGCAAGACATTGCAATTTTTACACTGCAGTTATTTCGGTGACTCCTTCCATGATGTTGACACAGGCTACAAATCGCAACAATCATACAAGTACATCCAAAGGCCAATTGTATGTAGGATAAAGCAAGTCAAAAAAAGATCTCTCTGCGTGCTGTGTTTGGTCTGTTTTCATATTTTTTATACACTTTGTGCTGCAGGCATTGTGGGAGATATTCTGCTGAATCACGCCCCTCTGAGAGGATTCACCACCTTCTGTTTAGATATGAAGCCAGGCTTTATAAAGAGGTCAGTTAACAGAATTTGCCGAATTTATTTCTGTGTTTATGGCCCAACCACAAGACAATCATCCACTAGTAAGATGTTTGCTGGTTATAAATTAACAAATAGATTAACCTTTACGTGCTTAATAAATCATCGTTATTGCTTTTCTAAGGCAAATCCATCTTGTCTCACCATGTCCACAATGATTTTAGTTTCATGTAGCAACACTGAGGGTCTCAAATTAAGGTTTGGTCTTGTTTCAGGTTAATGAGCTCAGGCCAGTGGAAGTCCGACCTTGAGGCACCCTCCATTCCAGGATTTTTCCTGGCCAGACTCCACGTGAAGGATTCTCCCAGAGACACCTTCATCAAGCTCCCTGTGAGTAAGACAGACAGTCACCATAATGATAGCCCACATTTATTTGAGGTCATGTGACATAATGAGCTACACATCAGTGTTTTACTGTAGTTCATTTGTGTTTTTATAACAGTTTAAAACAAACTGTACAGACTGTCAATTTACTGATCATTCAAGTGTGTCCGTCCACAGGGTTGGGGTAAAGGAGCTGTGTTTGTCAATGGGCGGAACCTCGGGCGTCACTGGTTCATTGGTCCCCAGCATTTTCTTTATCTCCCAGGGGCTTGGCTCCGAAGTGGAGAGAATCAGGTAACCCAGAGATTATTAGGCTACACGTGCCGGGAATTTTTACAATTTAGCTTAATTTATTCTAAACAGTTTATGGCAGATTGTGTGCGTACAATGAGACGTATCTTTATCCTGTCTTTCAGATTACTGTTTTCGAGGAACAAAAAGTGGATGACAAAATACTGTTTGCTGAAAATCCTGATCATGGAAGGACAATTGATGTGTACAAACTCCCCTTTTGCACACTGCTGTAAAAAATAATATACAGCAAAAACACACACACAGGCAGATGTTGACAATGATTTAAAGCTATTAATTTGCTAATATTACATATAATATGATACCTTCGGTTGCTGTGTAGAGGAATTCAGCTCTTTTTTTCATAGGTGCCGTGAACTTATTGTTAACGCTCATGTTGTGGACAGCAATGCACTGATTTGTCTCTCTCAATTAATATGAACTTTGCTCTGTTAAGCACGTTGCTTTGACCGTTTACAAGGTGACACGCCCACAAAATCTTGTCATTGGACCAGAGGCTCGTCATTTTCACACCGAATCCATGACCCAACCACCCGCAGCCATATCATTTTCTCCACAAACAAAGTAATGTAAAACAGTTTGTTTGTTCCTTCATAATAAAAGAGCAAACCTTTGTCGGATTGGTTTAAAAAATACGCTAAATTTGGGGAAAATATATATTTTTTTGCCAATAAGTCGTATTTAATTGCCTGTATAATTACATGAAGATGTTTATGCACTGTCAACAATAACAATGAAAACAAACTATGAAAAAGCTGTTTGTTGTAGATTATTTATTTTGAAAAACCAAACCGGAAGTTGTACAGGTAGCTCTAGCTAGCTTGACATGTAAATAGCTCTCCTGGTGCTCCTGTATCGGCACAAGTTGGCAATTGCGGAAAGAGCGCTAGGTCACCTGCAGCAGAGTCGACTTTACCCTCTCCACAGCCTTCCGTCAGCAAATTTAACTGGCCAATTTTACAGTTAAGGTACTGAACGTTAGTTCCGACCTTAAAAATGGGAACATAGCGATTTTAGGAGCAACGTTAGGTGTTATAGTGGCAGTAGCGTTTTCTTAGCCTAGCCTAGGTGAGCTACTGAACTGGACCATTTGAGGGTATGTGTAGATATTAGGCCAGGTGTAGCTAAGTTGCGTTATTATTAATAAAGGTTAGCTTTCGCGTCCTGACATGGAATCATTCGGAATCATAGGCACCGTTCTCGGATGCTCAGCGGGCATGGCGGTGGGAGGGCTTGTGTTTGCAGCCTACAAACTTGGCGTACTCTACCAGTTGTTTCACAAGGTAAGTTGTCAAAAAGCAACAGTGCTGTTCTGTCCATTTCTCCACATGCATTCTATGCTGAAGTTGCATTGCACACATCAGCCCTAGCTAGGACATCTCCATGATCTGTGCACGCCGCAAGAAAATAACCTAAATCCTGCAGACTGTGACGGTTGAAAGGTGAGCTCGACTCCATTCATGTAAACTTTGACCAGCCCTGTGGTTTCCCAGTATAAAGGCTATCACATCACTGGGGCTGTTAGTGGGATTGCACAAAGCCCAGAGGCACATCCCCACCACAAGCCAGAACAATGTGTGGTTACTGTGAAATGTAAAAGAGAGTGTGGAGTGCAAAGATAGTGTGACAGGTGACCTTTAGAGGGGCCATCACCTCACACTGACACGTGCTTAT
>JAQFJB010000023.1:7406909-7424393 GCA_029874875.1 Naso minor
CGGGAATGTCGCAAAAGACACCAAATACAAAAAGAACAAATTCTGAAAAATACCGCGAGGTGTTAGAGGAGCCGAACAGCTTAATCAGCGTTGTGTCATCTCCTCTTGTAGTGTCTTGGGTGAAACAGATATTTACAGACACGTAGAAGTTACGCACTATAGCTTTAACGTCTTTCTGTAGAGTGTGTCAGAGACTCAGTGTGTGGACTATAGGGTGTTTTGCACAGTTTTTCGCACTTTATTGCGTGGTATCGCTGTACCTGAGCCTTTTTGGCAACGTGGAGGGACACCATGAAAGCTCTGGGAGTCGAGTCACTCTCAGTCGTGAGCTTCTCCTTTCATTATGGACTACAACCAAAGGTGTGGTGCCGGTGGAAATACCGGAGGAGCTGTACAGACCGTACAGTCCGGACGATATTCCTTCTCATCAGAAAAGAGGGAGGAGAGGTGGATTACGTCGGAGACTCAAAAGCCTGAGTCTTGACAACCACCGCCGGCTCCCTCCGCTGCCGACAGTTCTGCTGTCAAACGTTCAATCCATCCGGAACAAGGTGGACGAACTCGAAGCATGGGCCAAAGTTAAACGGGAGTTCAAAGAAACTTGCCTCCTGGCCTTTACCAAAACTTGGCTCTCTGAGATGGACCGGGACGAGGACCTGTTTCTAAGCGGGTTTGGCAGCCCACTTCGGCTTGACAGGTCATCGGAGATCACCAGGAAGAGACGAGGAGGAGGAGTGTGCTTTCACATTAAGCAGAGGTATTGTAAAACTGTTGTGGTTCGGGAGAAGATATGCACTCCGGATATCGAACTCCTGTCTATCTCTCTCCATCCTCACTACCTGCCTCGAGAGTTTCAACAGCTGTTTTTTACAGTTGTTTACATTCATCCACGACCTGACGTGTGCACTGCTGCTCAGCTGATTGCTGACGTCACACATAGGCTAGACGCTATCTGCCCTGACGCCCCCAAATTTGTCCTCGGGGATTTTAATCAGTGCACCTTGGATAAGACTCTGAGGACTTATGAACAATATGTGTCTTGTGCCACCACACAAAAAAATACAAAAATTGACTTGTGTTATGGATCTGTGAGCGGGGCGTACAAGTCTCTGCTGATGCCTTCTCTTGGATCCTTATATCATAACAGCATCTATCTTATGCCTGTGTACACGCCCTCCTTTCGGCGCCTTGAGCGCACGGAGAAAACTGTAAAGACTTGGTCTGACGGAAATGTATCTACTCTGCAGGCGTGCTTTGATTGTACCGACTGGCAATGCTTTTATGATGCTTGTCAGGATATTGATGAACTGTGTGACACTATTTCTTCTTACATCTCATTCTGTGTGGACACAATCATCACAACTAAAAAGGTCGCTACATATCCAAATAGCAAACCATGGATAACCAAAGAGCTCAAATCAGTCATCAACAAAGAGAGAAAGGACTTTTTATGCCGGTGATCCTCTGGAGATGAAGGCTGCCTCCAGGGAAGTAAAGGCCGATATAGCCAAGGCCAAAATGAACTACAGGAAAAAAATTGAAATAAAATATAGCAGTGGCAACCTGAGAGCAGCCTGGCAAGGCATTAAAACTATGGCCTCCATCAACCAGTGTACTCATGAGACCAAGCAACTTATCAAGGTTAATGGCGTGGATGATATTGACCTATCAGATACTTTTAATTCTTTTTTCTCTCGTTTTGAGAGACCAGATTTAATTCCTGAAATTACCAGGTTGAGAGACTCCCTTGTACCCCAGAATGATATTATTATATCACAAGAGCTTGTCACAGCCTTATTTAAGAAAACAAATATGAGGAAGACTGCTGGCCCTGATAGCATCTGTGGGCACACTCTGCATTATTGTGCTGAACAGCTCAGTGGGGTGTTTTCCAATTTATATCAGTTATGTGCTGACAGTTGTCATTTACCGTACATCTGGAAAACGTCCACAATACCTATCCCAAAACAAAAAAATGCCAAAGAGCTTAATGATTTCAGACCTGTCTGTCTCACCTCACTGGTTATGAAAAACTTTGAGCGGATTCTAAAGGACGAGGTTACCTCCCTTACAAATGACAAACTTGACCCCTTACAGTTCGCCTACCAAACTGGCAAGGGTGTAGAGGATGCTAAACTCTTCATCCTCGACAAAGTGTACAAACACTTGGAGAAACCTAAATCCCATGCAAGGTTTTTATTTGCTGACTTCTCTTCCGCTTTTAACAAAATGCAGCCTCATCTTTTGATAGACCGGCTTGCATCTTATTTTAACTTACCTGATCAGCTTCTATTGTTGCTTTTAAATTTCTTAACTGACAGAAAGCAGCAGGTTTTAATAAATGGAACTATGTCCAATATGGGTTCACCCCAGGGCTGTGTTCTTTCTCCCCTGCTTTTTATCTTGTACACAGACAGTTGCAGGTCCACAAAAGAGGGCAGCTTCCTGGTCAAATTTTCTGATGACACAGCACTGTTATCACTTCTTAATGACTCTGAGTCCAACCATGGTGGTGCCCTCACTGACTTTATTAACTGGTGCGATGATAACCTTCTTGACTTAAATGTTGCCAAAACTAAAAAAATTATCATTGACTTCAGGAAAATTAAGTCAGAACCCGAAGCCAGCATTATACACAGCCAGGATGTTGAAATTGTGGATCAATACAAATACCTGGGAACTGTATTTGATTCACAACTGAAGTTTGATGCAAACACAGACACAATTGTCAAGCGCGGACAGCAAAGAATCTACCTTCTGCAGAAACTGAACTCTTTTAATGTTTGTAAGTCAGTGCTGTGTGTCTTTTACCATTAATTTATTGGAAGCCTACTAACTTTCTCATTTATCTGCTGGTATAATGGCCTATCAGTGAAAGATAGGAACAGCTTATGTCATATTGTTAATGTCTGCTCTAAAATAATTGGAGTCCAGCAGAAAGACTTGCATTCCCTCTGGGAGGAACGTGCGGCCCAGAAGGCAAAAGTAATAGTGAGGCAACCTGACCACATCCTGTCCAGTGAGTTCATTGTAATGACCTCAGGTCGATGTTTTAAAGCGCCCCCCAGGAAAACCAACAGATATTCAAAGTCCTTCATTCCTTCTGCTATCAGGCTGCTGAATGCCGACAGAAGTCTGTTTTAAATGAATATGTAGGTGTGGTTTATGATAACTTTACTTGTTCAGGTGTCTTTTTCTCATGACAAGCTTCTGCGAGAGCTGTTGTCTGACACTTTTATCTTTTTTTATTTTCATGCATTGTCCTAATTTATGAACCTGTACTGAACCTGAATTGCACTTAGTCCTTGTGTGCACCTCTTGCCCATACGCTGGCTGTTTATCTCTGACACACTGTTGTTTGCTGCTGTTGTAAGTTGGTGTTTGTGTTTGTGCTCCGGTAGACTGGAGAAACTGAATTGCCTTTTTTAGGACAAATAAAGTCGTCTGAATCTGAATCTGAATATATAGGACTGGTTAAGGATAGGAAAGACTGATCTTTTTTAAATGTTGTGTTATTTTCAGATACACAATTTTGTGAAATTGTGAAAGTTCACACGTTTGTGAGAAACACTTTAGAGGATCCATTTACATACTCGCTGTGCTTTGTGCCAGGAAAAAAATGGACAACTCATATCCCTGTAGATGAATCCTATGGATTAAATTTTGTCTCTACTTCTTAATGAACTTCCATGATGTTACTCTCTATCCATTTCTTGTCATTATCAATATGTCCTCTCATTGACCCTTCTCCCTTCCCTTGATCACCCTGAACCCCTTTCATACCTGTGGCCTCCACCATGCCCTCGAGGATAACCACGATCTCAAACTCTTCTTTCTCCATTTGAGCCAGCGTCATCTCCCAGAAGGGGCTCTTCTCATTAATCTCGTGAGAGATGATAAGCGGCGACACCAGGAACAGCCTATCATCTCCCGTGTCAAAGCCAATGTTGATGTCAGTCTGGTTGAGCGGGATGAACTCCCCTTCCTTGGTCTGCTGCGAGCGGATCAGCTTCGCTCTGATCGATGCCTCCACAATGTGAGAGTTCCTCAGGTCCCCCACCCGAAACATCAAGCACATCTTGTTGTCTCGCACTGATATGACAGCATTATGCGAGAACATGAGGGTCTCAGCACGGTTCTTTGGCTGTGAGATCTTGACAAACATGCAGCCAACCATCATGGCATTAACAATGGAACCCAAAATGGCCTGCACCAAAAGCAGTATGATACCTTCGGGGCATTTTTCTGTAATCACACGATAACCATACCCAATAGTGGTCTCTGTTTCAATGGAGAAAAGAAAGGCTGAGACAAAACTGTTGAGGTTCTCCACACAGGGGGTCCAGCCCTCCTCATCAGCGTGCACCAGATCCCCACGGATGAGCGCTATCAGCCACCACAGAAAGCCAAAGAAAAGCCAGTTGACTACATAGACCAAGGTGAAAATAAAGAGACTAAGACGCCAGCGTAGGTCCACCAGTGTCGTGAATAAGTCACTGAGGTAACGGTAGGTCTCTTGCACGTTTCCATGATGAACGTTACACTTGCCGTCCTTCTGCACGTACCGCTGACGTGGCTTCTTTGCCGGGTCAGAAATCAAGTGGGTTCGCTCTGTCGAGATCTGGGCCTCCCGCAAGTGTTTAGGGAGCTTCTTCACCTATGTGGACAGATAATGAAAAAGAGAGAGTCAAAGCAAGGAGAGGGGGACATTGAAAGATAGCAAGGAAGTTAAAACAAAAAGAAAGAGAGAGAGAGAAAGTAGTAGGAATTAAAAATTTTAACTCTAGCCTCATTGATTTCTTTCCATTAAAATTTACTCTGAAGTTAAATTGAGTTTGTACTTGTGAATTTAGGAGTCAACCTTTTTAGTGATTTTTTTGTTCTTTGCAAAACCACCCTGCTCTGTGCTGCTGGAGGGAAGGTTAATAAAATTAAGAGCCCTTATAGAGTCATGGCTCTGTGCCACTCTACAATGACATTTTGGGTGTCAGTGTACACACATATATACAGGGGGAAAGAGAGAGTAAGGACACAGCAAGAACAACAAGGACGCCCAGGTCTTTGTCTATGTTGGCCCAGCTCCAGTGAGGCGATCTGGCCCCACAGCTGTGCCCTGCCTCCCTCCTTGTCCCTAGTGATCCCTCCCCTCGCACCCTCTGGGACATTGGCAGGCCTGGATAGGAGCAGATCCCTCATCCTTCCCCAATCAAGCCTTATGGCATCCCTTAAGAGAATGGCATATGCCTGGGCACACATATTGCACTTATCCAGGAAATGGCTTTCAGGTTACATGATTCAAATATCGTATGTTTAAGAACATTTAAGGAAAAACAATGAGTGCCACACACCCTTACAAAGTTTTACTTCATGCAATCCAGTTTGCAATTTGCCTGGCCTCTTTTTATGTTGAGACATTCATGCTTACAGACAGAAAGACACACAAACAGGAGAACAGAGTTGGATTGCACATTTCAAACAGACCAAGGACATATTGGCAGCACACTGACACTATCCAATCCCAGCTGATAAGTGGAATGCATTGTGTTGAGGTAAGAAAACAGACCATGTGTCCTCTGAATGCCTGGCTGCTAATCACACACCTGTGATCCATCCCTCTCTGGAGTCATGCTTACATCACCAGCAAAGTTATGTCCTACTGTGGTTACTCTGACTGCTCTCTTGCTTAATCACAAAGACAATCACTCCCACAGTTGAGCCAGGAAAGGACACAATCTAAGGCACTACGATATGTGTCCATTGCCCTTTGTTGTGGAGTCTGGATAATCAGATCTGTCAGACAGATTTGTTCAGGATGGTTTCCTTGAGATGTCAGGTGCCGTTTCATTGCTGCCCTGCGTATATGCACATTCGCTCGGGCCTGCATTGAGTTTTCAAATATTGATTTGAAGCGATCCCTCTTTAAAGAACGTTTTGACAAAGAAGAATTGAAAGACAATGCTTATTGACCGGCATTGCAATTAGTGGCTTGATGACAATGCACTCACCAAATGTCAACTGGCTTCCTCATTACCAACCATGCTCACAGCTGTTAGATCAAATAAAGATTCAGAACACAGTCAGCCCACCAGTTCTTGGAGTGAAACATCCCACTGACAGCATCGCACACTGTTGTTTTTTAATTTGTTGTAAAACTCTACTACTTAAATGAAAGGCAGCCAGGATAGCCCTCTTCATTTCCACACTTTAGGTGGGGGTTAATTGAGTGATAGATGAAGCCGTCAAAGCAGCGCCTTCCAATCTTCGGCCTCTGTAGTCAATACAGTGTATGGGGTTGATGGTCAATAAACAAATTCATTAATTCTCTTTGTGTGGTAGTTGTAAGTGGTGGGTCTTTTCTCTCATTGAGCCTTTCTGGCTGCGCTTGGGTAAACAGCGTAGGTCCCAATCAGCTGCTGAATCAGGGCAGATAACCAGTGCCTTCCACCACCCGTTAATGGAGTGAGTGGGTTGTTTTTTCTCCCTCTCTCTCCCTATCATGCTAATTAATCTCAACAGTATATTTATATGAGAGAGAGGAACAATCTTTTTTTTTTAACTATGTATCAATTTTTTTACTATGTATACAGCATATCTACTGTACATCTAAAAGCACTTTTATCCTCTTCATTCCCACCATGTTTGAAAGCGGTCTGGTATTTCTTTCTCACACACAAAGATGTCTCCCCGCTAATCATTCCCATCTCTCCATATCTTTTCCATCTCTTTTTTGTCTTTTTCTTCCTCAACAAGCCTCAATTACCTTCCTACCTATCTAACACATCTTCTCTCTCATGCGTCACATTTTCTGAAAGATGTGATCGGACGTGTTTGAGCCGACTGTGCAGTTCACCTGTGCAGGTGTGACTCCTATCTCCATGTTGTGGTCCATGAGGACTCGAGAATCTCCAGCCATCCTCAGCTGCAGCTCAACACCTGCGAGACACAAAGAAGTACAATAGTCCATTAAATTTAGGCTTTCAAAAGTGCACATTTTATGCAACACATTGATCTTTAGCGCATTGATCACCAACAATAAAATAAACAAATACATTAGCAAATAGAGGTCAAAGCTACAGTGCCCTCCAGGCTTTATCCATCAGCCCTTTCAACCCTCAGCGAGCAAATTACACATCTTTGAGCACATACAAAGTACATACATTACGTCAACGCTAACAATGTTGTGTTGATGTATGGTACAACCCGCACAGGCACATTATTTTCTACCTGTCATTGGGATTGCTCCAATTTGTCAATATGTCAATATTTGACAACTGGTGTAATTAGAAGCCACAGAAATCTGTGAGGGTAGCTTGAACTGTGTGCTTTAAACGATCAAATATTCAACAGAGTAAGATGTTTGCATTTGTATCGGTTGTAAAATTTTGTCTAAATAGTGTAAGGAATGTTGTTATACAGCTCCTGCTCTGCAAGAAAGATACTTTTATGATATTTTATTTGTTTATTTGTAAATTCAAGAAAATTGCTTTGTAGTGTAGATGAAGAATTTTCTCCTTGGACACCTTTAGCTATAATCTTGAAGAAAATGTGCTGCTTAACTCAAATGTTTAACTTTAAAACAAAAGAAATGCTAAATGTACTCTCCTTTCGCTATTTTTTGAGATCATACTCTCTCAGTATATTTTCATTAACACCTACATATTTTTCCGCATTTTAGTATATTAAGAAAAATTGCTACAATGCAAAAGATCATGACCCTGTGGAGGACAATCATATGCAAGACTATGAAGTCTGAAGATTAATGGCAGCTAGGTCTACAGCACTGCTCCCTTACATGCATAATGTGGAGGTCAGGCAAAATGTCATCAATCCAGCTTTCATGCAGTAAAACTGAGTTCAGTTTAACTCCACCAGGACAATAATGATGGTGTCATGAGAAAATGCAGCACATAAATCAGTCTGCTGGAGTTCCTTTTCTTTTTTAGTAACATAAGTCATGCAACAGTTATCAAATGAATTGCAGTAACATGTACTTCATGGTCCACAGAGGAAGAATCCTACTGACTTTGGTGATTCCCCTGACTTTGCCGTGCAGCATCATTATTAGTTTTGCACTGCAGTGGTTCAGAGAAAAATAACTGAGCAAAAATCGGACATTTTAATCTGCCTTATCTATCCTTTGTACAAATTGTAAAATTTCTAATTAGCAAATTTTAGCAACAAAGGTGATAAACATGGAGAGCATTGTGCTTGATAAACATCAACTTAGCACTGTCATTGTGAGCATATTAGCATGCTAACTTTACCATTTACATAGCTCCACTGTGCTTAATCAGAGCCTCACAGAATCATTAGCATGTCCGTAGACTCTAAGTCCTGTTAATGAGCAGTGATGGGGAGTAACTAGTTACATGTAATGAAATTACGTAATTTTATTACAAAATAAATGTAACTGTGACCAGTTACAGTTACTGAGAAAAATGTTAATTAACTTAGTTACTTTTGAAAATGTAAATGATTTCAAAGGGGTTGCATCTGAATATTAGGCTATATGTGGGATAATATTCATTTTGTTGCTTTGCATGATTTGGTGTTCACAATGCCTTCTTTTGCCATTTTCCAGTAAAGGCTGTAGTAAAATTTGATGTTATTCTGATGCTTTTGATTGGTTCTCTTGTTTGAATTTGCAGCGCCCCACGTCTGCCATTAACGCTGCCTGCTTTAAACATTTTAAAATGGTTAACAGTTGAAAACGTTCGTTAGAAATTGAGAAAAGTAATCAAATGCAATAAGTTACATTACTTTGATAAAGTAATCGAAGTAGTTACATTACTTATTACATTTTAAATAGGGTAATTCGTAATCTGTAACCTATTACATTTTCAAAGTAGCCTTCCATACTCTGTTAATGAGCATATTAAGTCATCATATATTGACACAGCATACTTAGCTTGTACTCCCGAATTTTTTGTGTGGTTGTGTATGCATTTGCAGCATCAGGTACAGTTTCAGGATTGATCACTTGTGGTCACCTGACATGAATCACAGGACAAGCCCTGTGGTTTTGTTGCCTAAACTTAACTATTCATGGGTTGTAGCACATGAGAGACAGCGTGACACCTTCAGGGATTATGTGTCCCTTAAAATGTGTTGCAAGACAAAACAGTGGGACATTAATTTTTTCGGACAGTGTTGGCATATTCATAAAAACAACACCTTAACAACCACAATGATTGATAGATGCATTTGCATATTTACTCTGCAAAAATATAGACGTGTAATATTAACACATAAATGGTAAACTAACTGTCCTATTCCCCGAGTGTAGAGTAAAAATATGATTAAAAATACTATTGCTTTCTATGTCCCTAATATTAAAGCATATACCAATATAATAAAATAGGATAATAAAAGTGCAGCATTTTTGGTGCTGGAAGAACTGAGTCCAGGATTGGATGTTAACATGACATGGGAACATGGGAAATGACCCAGTGTCTTTTGTTGGCTCAGTGGCACTGCACAATGACGCAGGCTCAGCTGCAGTGTTTTTAACGCCGTCATTTTCCCAAAGAGCACGCTTGTCGTTGCCAGCATCTCCAGTTGCTTCAACTGCATGTGCCCACATGCAGACACACGCATGCACACACAGATACAGAGACACCTCTGTCTACACACACACAGTGATCGCATAATGCTTCACCGTGGCAACACCATCCTTCAGATCGGAGGCAGTGATATCTTTCTTAATCAGCTGGAGACAAATAATTACTTACTGTGCCTCTTACTTTACATTAAATCTAATATGAAAAAGGTATACATGTTGTCATTGTGGTTGTTTTTAGCTCTGCTGGAGTGACTAGGTGATGAGTGACAGTCCACATTGTGTGTGAAGTGATTTTAGAGTGTCTTTCTCTGCTCCTGAGTTGCATGCGGAAACAGGTATTTTTAAACATCAGTTATGTGTGGTACAAAGTGACAGGAGAAGTAGAAAAGGAACACTTTCAAATGGCTCCTGAATGATGTAGGATTTAATAACAGCCGCTGGGATAGTTATAGAGAGGAGTGAGGGTGTGAGTGTGGAGGGGGGCTCAGATAAAACCCTAATTTTAGCAGCAATCTTACGACACCTTTTGAGCTCCACAAGAGGCAATTAACTTATCAAGCCCCTGGGTGTTGTTTGAAAATCAACTACTTGTAATTTACTAAAAGAACAATGGATACACAGGGCCTTGAAAGCAACCAAGCAAGACAACATGGGCAAATTACTACTGCTGCTGGTTCCTGACCTTAACGACATCTGACATTTCTTTGTCATCTGTCTTTGATGTTACTCTATTTGATCGCTGACAAGCAAGGAGAGCGAATGCAAAGGCAAGCAAGGGGGAAGTGCAGGGACCACGTCACAAATCAGATCCACACAGGAATGTAGTGTTGACATTGATGGTCCAAAGCAAAGGGCAGAGTGACGTGACAGGCATCTAAGCAAGGGGAAGATAGACGGACGGCAGAGGCGCGGGACACACACAAAGCTCCAGAAAAACCTTGCTGAATACATTAGATGGGTTGCAAGGTCTCACTTTCTGACTCATTTTAGGTTCTTTCATGAATTAAACATAGTTCCCTGGAGATTTGTGAACTCCAGACCTGTGTGTATTTTCAGCAAGGCTGTGATTGCGGCGTCTGTTCACAGTCGCACACTCAACAAGCCCAAATGAGAGGTGTTCGAACATGGATACCAGCTGGGGCGTTTTATCTTGGCGCTTTAAAGAGAGTAACAAGCATTTATCTTGTTACCCAGAGAGTGACAGGATGCCTGAGCTCACTTGTGTTTGTGTCCTGATAACAAGACAGTCATTTGTTGTGCTAAAAGCCAAAGGGGAACTGGTAAACCATGCAACTTGCTTTCTAAGGGATATCTACAGGACGTTTATTACCCCTATTTGCTGACTCTGCACACTGTAAACAATAAACTGCACGGGGCAGAGCAAAATGTAGCTTTCTTATTCTCTTACCTGTGGAAAGCTCTTGAATTTTCCCTATAGAGCCTGCATTGTAGTGAATTGCACTCGCTTCATGATTTAATTTTCTCCATTATAAGAATTTTAGAAACTTGTGCTGTCAGCTCTGCGTGCCATTCTGAAAAGTAAGAGCTGGCCTAGAGCAAAACCAAGTGAGAGTTTTTATCAATACTAATCGCTGCTCAAATAAAAGCCCCTGGAACAGATTCATTGCCTGAATTATAATTCATACTTCATCAACATAATTGTAAACTGTTTCTTTCCGTGAATTACTTTTCTCTTTTCTATTATATGGAGGGAATCAATTTAGTTTTTTCAGGCCTGTGGAGGCATGGTGCTTGCTTGAAATGTGCACAGACGTGCTTGTTTTGCAAATGCTGAGAGTGCTGCATGCTGCTTTGTGTCTCGAAGTTTTGAAGTTTTTGGGAGTTTAAGCGTGCATTTCAGTAAGTCATAGAGCAGGCTCTGACGTGACAATAGTGCTTATGCCTCTGAGCATGACAGGATTACAAATGGGAGTGAGATGTTGCAAACTCGGCATTTTCCCAAAGTTTACACTACAGATTTGACCATAACTGAGCACCCATCCGTAGATTTTGAGATCATAGCTTGCAGTTTTCTGAAGGTTATTTAAATACAATGCTGACACAGAGACAAATAAAAATAGGCAAAAACAGAGAAAGAAAAAAAGTACAAATAAAGACAAAGGCTGCAGCAGAGCTCAGCTTTTAAGAGAATTGAAACAGCAACTTTATTTACAGAATAACTGCATCAGATAGATATCTACACTCGTAGTCACAGCTTATCTGATGTCTCTGTACCTTGGCCTTGGAAGCTCTATAGGTTTCTATGTCCTCCATTCCTTATCCTCAGTTGTCACCCTTGAGAGGAGGCAAAGAGTCATAGTTACTGGGCCCGACGTGATTATGTCCCGGGTTAAGACTGGCCCATAAAATAACATGGCTTCATCCCTATCTCTGCTCACTTATGACACTTTGAGGTCAGGCGGGTCAAATGACTAAAAACGTCCCAGCTAGTTTGGCTCCAGGCCCAGCAAATACACACATACGTGCACACCACACTTACACACACACTCACACAAACTTCGTACTGTTCCTCCTTCCCATTTGCCCATTATGCCCGATAGTGAGCTGAGTGTATCCAGTTGTGTCCTTCTCATGGATGACCTTCTCTGGAGTGACACTGCTGCACTGAGACGTTCGACTCACACAGGAGAAACAATTTCCCTAATGATATGTCTAACTCTCTCTTGCTCTCTCTCTCTTACACACACACTCTTACACACACACACCGACATTTCTCTTGCTGTCCCTTATTTAATCTCTGTTTTACAGTATGCTTACACTTTGCACACAATCTTGAAAAAAAGTACAGTTGTCTAAGCCTTGAATTGATGTTACTACTCTTACATTGCAGTTGCTGCACTTTTTTCACCTCTACCTCGCTCTTTTGATAAAATAAGTTAAAAAAAAAATCATATTTGTGTCTGAGTTGAGTTTGGATGGGATTAAAACCAAACACCAACTGGAGCCAAATAACACCTTCTTTGACCACACTGGCTTGATGTGTGAGAGACGTGATGGAATGAGACGGAGGGAAGAGAGGGTGGATGTCTGGGGTCACGTAGCTGAACAAGTTCCCCCAACATCCTGTTTTGTATTTCCTACCAGGCATTTCTGTCAAGTTCTTACAGTAATTTGTGGCTCTGAATCCCAGATTCCCCGTGCCACCGCTTTATTTCGGAAGACAGTGATGGCTAAGCAAAAGAATGAGAGGATAAGCATCATATTCTGCACTAACTAATCTATTGATTGATTGTTTATAAATCAGATCCACTCCTGCATCAAACTCAATCCTATTATGCTGCATGTGGTTCATTAATCTTATGCTTCACTGTGTTATAGAGGACATGAAAGCAGTGGAGGATGGGATGCGAGAGGATGAGGCGGGGCTGCAGAGCCAGGCAGCGCATGGCGAATGCTGGAGGAGCCAAAGGTCAAATGATCTTGATTGGAATTCCTGTCAAGCATCACTGTGTCCCCGTGCTTGTCCCTTTGAGAAGCCTCCTTCTCTATAGTCATCACATGCCAGGTCAGAGTAAAACCAGATTATGACCCTACAGCTGCATGTTAAAAATGTTTGGAGAAGCAGCTGAGTAAAGCAGCCTTTGCTCGGCGCATTTGAGCTTAAACCTCTGCTGCTGACAGCGGATGACATGGTGTGAATGTGAAGCAAGATGGTGTTGAAGAAAAAGTGCTCAGCAATCCCTTAATCTTAAAAAAAACCCTGTCTTTAAAATAAGAAGCATGTTGTGGGAAAAAAAAAATCCATGCTGTCACTCTACAGGCCTTATTAAGCACACAGTTTTTCTCTCTCTGTGTTAATGAGCTGCAAATTTACGGGGATGTGCCTCCCTTGGGTGATGGATGCTCTCTCTTCATGGAGGCTTACGTAAAACCTGTTAAAAAAAACAAAACAACAAATAAAAAAACCAACCTCCAGATGTAGTGGAGATCTGGGTGTACTCACTTCCTATATCATTATAATATTGCATTGACGAGCAACTCACTTTTTTAAATACTCAAATCGACGTGTCCTCTCCTTGCACTGCTTGTGAAGCTTAATAGTCCTTGCAGCATCCACTGGTGGCTAAAATCCCCCAAAAAAGCCAGTTACCACCCAACTGCAGACTGCAGTTAAAAAAGTGTTTAAAGTTCATATTTTTTCAGTAGTTGATGTAAACGCCTTGGGCCATATTTTGACACAAAGTCTAAAGTCGTGGGGCAAGTTCAATTGGGGTACATACAAGTCCACTTTACATAATCTAGGAGCAAAGTGAGGGGCGTAGCGATTTATTTCCTTAATTAATCATAGGCGTGTTTTGGGTGTCACAGGGATAAAACCAATCACCGTGTCATCTCTCATCCATTTTAAAAGCCAGGCACACTTGGTTGAAGATACATTACCATTAAGATGGTGGAGAAGTACGTGTTTTTGTTGAGCGAGGTGAAAGCACACGGGCAGATCATCTTCAAGAGCATCAGTCATTCAGTGAAGCTCCTTGAGATGAGGCAGGAGAGCAGGAGAGTATATCCTCGTCTTCTGCCAGAACAGTTGCACAATGCCGAAAGAGGTATAACGATGTCAGGAGACGAGGAAAGCAAAAGATTCACCCCATACAGTAATGCACTGACAGTCTACTTAATTTATCATGAGGAGTCTTGCTGTGAGTCCCCATGTGTCACAAGCAAAATGAAGGTGCCTTGTGAATGTATCTAAATAGTGCGACCTGTAAATATTAGGACAACATTACACCAGACTTTAGACATGGTTTTTTGTTGGTCAATGGCACAAACGCTTTCTGGTGCCACAAGATAGTGATGCACAAACAATGCACCTGACCACACCTCCTTTTAAGACCAACAGTCCTATTGACGCAAAGGTGAGTGCAAGTACATTGCAATGACAATAGCTCTGTGCTGTATCTTTTTACAATCTTTCACCCACTTTTGTGCCAGGCAAGAAATTGGGCCCCTTATCTTACTTGTTTATAATTAACTTTGTCCCCTAAACTTACAAAAAAAAAAAAAAAAAAAGTTGGGTTCACCAGCTGACTCGATACAATCCATGTCATCACTATTTTTTCTCTGTAGTCTGTGATGGTGCTGCTGGTGCTAGGTGATTGCCAGGTAAGGTGTTTTCATTTGTTTATCTTTTTGCTCTCTGTGATGAAAATGTTTGAAAAAGAATTACACCGCACCTTATGTGTTAAATAGAAATTATGAAACCTACAGTAGTGGCTGACTGTTTAGAGGCCAAAACTGATTCTAAGTTGTCTTCTGTAATTCACAAAAAATCGACAGAATGACGGAAATGAGATCCCTGTAATTTAAATTTTCTGGACAAAATGACCTCTGTTTTCCCACGTGGAACCCCACACCATCATTTTTCCACCTGGGGTAAAACTTAGCAAATCTCCATTGCCTTCAACCTAATTAATCAGTATCAATCATGATTTCAGCTGAAATGCCAGTGTGTGTGTATGTGTGTACATACATGTGTTTGTGTGTCTGTTCATCAATATAAACAAATCCTTTTCACGTACCTTCCATGTACTGGATAATTAAAGGTACTTTGGTTGTAACACATTTGTTTTCACAACAGAGATGAAACTTCAATTTTCAAAACAGTTTGCGTGTGTAAGGTGTGATATTTACAAGTGCATGCACTTTGTTAATGCAAGAATCCCGAAACACAATCCATGCAAAGCCAAGTGATTTAACTAAACTCGCCAGACCTGAATACTGAATACTTATCAGCTGGACACCAGACATCAACACATCTCTATCATTGTGTACCATGCTTAACAAAAGCAGTCCTCATGAACAGCGAAGGATCCTCCTTTATTAAAATAACTCTAGATAACAGAGGGTTTAGCCCTGCTGGCTAAGCCAGGAGCAGGAAACTCTGTGACACTTCAATTTAATTTCATATAACCTGCTGATGACCGATAAGAACATGGGCCATCACATAGATTCTTGACAGCCAGTTAACCAGGACATGGGATACTGTATGGTGGAATGCATTTACATAGGTACAGGTCATAGATTACAAAATGTAATATATCACAGACTACACTGAAAAGACAGTCTGGTGACCAGGCAGTTTTGCTACATACATGAATTTCCTTCTTAACCACCTAAGAGAGGCGAACATTTTTTTAAATTAATGAAAGCTGATGAAAGCAAGGTGAAATAACGCAAGCAGTCATTTTTACTTCTTTGTTGATAATTTTAGGGATACAGAAGGAAGCTGCATGAAGGAGGCGCCAGAGTGTGTTTTCTGCCCTCATCTGTCATCCATGACAGGGTGTGTGTGTGTGTGTGTGCGTGCATGCATGCATACACACTTCCCAGTCCATTTGTATTGCTATAGGTGTGCTGGACAAACAGACAATCAGAAAACAAAGAAGTGATCCTTGAATCAAACATGTCTTTGGCAAGCAGAAAGTTTGTTCATGCTGCTACACGCGCGGCTTCAACTTTGTATGTGACGGGACTGTAGGAGAAATACAAGCATCATGCTGTCGTCGCTGAATAAGTGAGTGGATTGCACCATAAATCTGGTACACAAGCATTGTAGGTGACAGTTTAAAATATAATAAACACGTGGATTTGAATTTGCATTGGTTATGGAGTTACAGGAGCATACACAGATTGATTTTTCACGGCTGATGACAAGATTGTGCAAGAATTTTTATGCTTGTTTCATCCAAATACCAAGAGATTGGATGGCGTTCATAAACCACTCACAAGTGCAAAGCTGTGACTTTCGAATGGCATAAAAAGTAATTTTTCAAAGAGGGAAGGGGAACCGATGAAAACATAGACAGAACAACTATCTCTGTGGTGTTGCATAAATAATGCATCTTTGTGTAGGTTTGTTAACAGAAAAATAAATAAACGAAAGAAAAGAAAAATACTGTATATTAATGCGGCACTCTGATGCGCACACACGTTTTCCAGGGTACTAAATACACACACAAAAAAAGGAAAAAATCTCTACGCCTGGCTAAGCTGTTGACACAAATGCGCTGCTGCAGTATTAGAGGATGTGGATCTGCTAGAAGAACAGAGCTTTCCCTCCATCACCCAGAGACACACAGTCTTGACTTAATAAACAGATCCAATTAATTATTCACAGTGTCTTCTCTTTGAGTCTCCTGCTGAGGATTACATCTGCCCTTCGCCCTCCTTTGTCCACTTGTTAGGGAGATCAGGACGTGGATAATAACTGAGCAGGAGGGGAGCGTGGTGTGCGGCCCTAGGTGCAGCTACGGTGATAATGAGGTCAAAAGGCTATTCATCAGAAACCATTATATCTCAGCCATTTACACTTCACTCTGCCCTTCTGAAACAGCCAATCATGCTGCAAACAGCTGTGAGCAGAGTTATGTTAGATTACTGTTATAATAGTAACCTGAAGTGTGACAAATGGGCTGGTGTTGATGCATAGCCAGTATTAAGGAATCATTCCGTCAGACTGGGCTTCACATTTCCTCTAGCTCCAGTGGTTTGGAGATAAAAATGTGTTCGATCATGACGGCAGAGGCGGCTTCCACTTCCTCCACAGTGCACCAGAGAAAAGATATTAAAAAATGATGACCAAAAAAAATAAAAAAGGAGCCCACCACTCACTACCGTGACACTGACTTGACATTCCCCTGATGAGACAACACCAGCAAGGACAGGGCTGTGCTCAATTAATGTAACTGCTGAGCCCGCTGCATTGTCATCAAAGTTTTACAGCGACAACTCGGGAGATGCGTGCTCTGAGCTGCAGCTACAGTAAAGAGGAAAATAGTGGTGTGCATCAGACAACCCTTACAGCCCTAATCCTCACACCAGAGACAACTTCAAGGGAATCAATATAAAGGATTTTCATTCAATTCTTTTGCTGTATTCTACAATATTCACGAAAACACTGC
>JAQFJB010000023.1:7513650-7525596 GCA_029874875.1 Naso minor
CGCTCCACGCCCGCCACGTACAGTACACACACACACAAGCACACACAAGCCAGTGCCCCTCAGATGACTCTCAGAAAGGCTTTGCTGTCTTTATTTTCCAAAGTGCCTCCCATGTTGGTACAGTGAGGAGAGGGGCAGCTTGTTTTCGAACAGAAGGTGTTACATAAGCCTCAGGTTTTTGCTTCGGTGTGTTTGTGTCAGCACTCCTTCACTGGCACGCTGTAATATATGCCAATGTTTGAGTGTGCGTGGCTGCCTGGCAGCTGTGCAAACACTGTTTGGGTGATCCAGGCTTCTCTTGATGTGGTCTGTCCATGAATCTGGCCAAAGAGAGTAAACTGGTCAATGTTTTCATCTGATATGTGCCGTGTGAAACCGAGGACGACATGGCTCACCAGATCAGAACTCATCACCTGTATGTGTTTGACCAGGTCATGTCTGTGTGTAGAGGGCAACAGTTACCGGCCTTCTTGATAGGAGCTGGTCAGACTTGACAACACACTGGGTAAATGCTGGTGAAATAGCTCTCTGTGTCTTTCTTGAGCTGCCCAGTGATGCCACTGTGTTGCATCAAATGGGCCATTCCCTCATTCAGTCATTTCATTCATTGCTCCTTCATTCATCGCTGTGTGTGTTGCCCATATAATCATAAAAGCATTCAACTGTGTGGGTCCTATCTGCGCTTCCCCTGGTGACTACACGCCTTAATCTTTGCTTATAAAGCTTAGTCATAAAGTAAGGCGTGTTAGCACCAGATACAGCAGTTGGCTAAATAGTAAGCACATGGTTGGAGGGCGGGGGGGTGGAGGGATGGAGAAAGAGAGGTCTTCAAGGTGTGGCCATTATGATGGTAGTGAGAGGTATTTGCTTTGTTGAATAAATCGAAATGATTTGAGTGCAATAAGCCTTCAACAGGTGCTTTTTTTCACTCATCTTACAAAAAGCAAACAACCAAAACAAATGGAAATGATTCTCATCGGCCGGGGAAATGTAGCTAAAACAAGCTTTTTTTTTTTTTTTTTTTTTTTCCTAACAGACAACTCTTTTCAATCATTCACCCACCCACTCACACAATCCCTCCTCTAGTGTTCCTCCCCCTCCTTTCCCTTTCTTCCCGTGTTTCCATAGTCGTTCTGTCGGCCACATGAGTTTCTCTCATGACGCCTTGATGTGGCGCACAGTGAGTTCCTGGTGAGTGCACTTTGTCCCATCCCCAGTCATTCCTTGCCTGTAATGCCTGAGTCATGGCACTAGACGCCTGCTGCACCACACGCCACTGGCTGTCCGACTGCGCGTCTGCTTGGCTCGCTTACTGGTTTCTGCTACCACAAGCCTCTCCCTACCCTACATTACCCGTCTGGCTGTGAACCCTAACGGGCCTGAAGCTGCTCCGAAATGGCTCCACAACCACCCACTCATCTCAACATATTGAGTGCTTTGTAACTTTTTTGGGGCCTTTTGCTCTGTTGCTGTTTCTGTTTTATGGTTCCACATTTAGAAGTCGTCTTTCTTGTAATGGAATGGAAACTTGGCCACTTTAAAAACACGCCTGCTTTGAGAATCAGTCCACTGTCCTGAAAAGCAGCGGGTCTTTTCCACTACGGATGTTCAGCTGTCCTCAGTGGGGCCGTATCACTCATTTTGCTCAGTGCATGTTCACTATTTTCTTCCCTTGTTTTCTCTTTTGTCTGCGTTGGCTGCACACCACCTGTTTTTGGAGTCGACATGCATTGCATGCTGCTTTTGTAATCAGATTAATAAATGGGACACAGCCACAGTGTTCGTGTCTATCAGACGTACAGCATCATGGTTGTATTGATTGATTGAAAGCCAAGAATGATAAAGAAGGGTGTGTTTGTGTGGGTAGCTGACTCTGCTGCGTAGGTGCGACTCTGTGGCTCTCATGATGAGTTTGGCCTTGGTGACGCACTCATGAGAGGCAATGAGAAATGAGAGGCACACATATGAGTTCTGGCAGCCATGGAGGAGGTTGAGGAATGGGACTTGGTGAAAGTTTTTCGACTAAGGAGTTTAGCTATGAGAGGAAAAGCAGCTGCCTAGTACCTACTTTCTTAGATGCTGAAATAAAGCTTCTTTCCTGACCACATCTGTCGTCCACACATCCAATAACATAATGAGAACTCGACTCTGACAGTTTTCAGTTCCAGAATGTCACTGTGATCTTTTGATGAAGTGATCTGTGCCCAAGTGCTCATTGGAAATGCTGTTTGCTGCCCAAAACATGTGTTTGTTTTATGTGTTGTTACAACAGCGACAAAGTCTGAGTCACGGAGTAGGAATTTTACAAGACAGGGTCATCGCTTTCATCATGACCAGTCACATTGTCAAACGAAGCAGCACGCTATCCCCTGAAGTCCAGTCATTCTTAGATGGAATGAGTCACAGCCTGTCTGTGCATGCTTGTGTGTATGTGTGCAGGAGAGAGAGGAAAAAAAAAAAAAAGAAATGTGCGGGAGATAGAGATGAAGAGGCCAGCACGCATTTACACATGATATGCGCATGTTTTGGAAATCACTTCAATCTCATATTGCAAAACACTTGAGTTGTAGCTTTCCAGTTATCAAATCGCAGTTTACATCTCTTAATCAGCCAAGTCAGCCAAAGTTGAGCTGTTTGACGTCGTCATTACAAATAACACACATATCTTAAATAAGATAAAGGAAGAGATGAAGCCAGATGTTTGATGTTTTACACTCCTGTTAGCCGTGGAGCCGAAGCTGATCTTAAAATAGAGGAGTAATTCATCATCTCGAGCTGAAACCGTTTTGCCATTCGGACCACAAGTCATTTTTGGTCACATTAGAGGGAAAACAAGAAAGCTGTGAGAAGCCCATTAGCGATTGTAAAACAGAGGTGGAATGTGAAGCATGCAACATGAAAACACTGTGGTCTAGTGGGAATTTATTTATCAAGTATCCATCTGTCGCCCATAGCTTGCCTTCAAACAAGCAACAAGCTCTTATGTGTGATGTGTAATTAGAACCAGTCGCTACAATCCTTACAATTGTAAGTGTTGCACAAAAGGATGACCGAGTTGCAAACAATCCCATCGATCCGTGTGAACGTGTGGCTGCGTAATGTCCCACATAATTCACACTTATATCAGGAACCTGGTTGTGGAATGTATCAGTTTGTACTAAAAATGGGGCAGGCATAGTGTTTTGTGGAAAAAATGCAACGCGGAGAGTAAACTGTTTGTCAGTTATGTCGTGTGTTTGGTTTAACGCCTAAACAGTTCCCCCAGAGCATCCCCTGTCTGTTTACAACAGGGATGGAGCTTGGGAGGGCAGCTCCACTGGATACTCTATGCTAGCACCACCTGCACTCTTCAGTGCTGCACTCGCCTGTCAGTTCCCTTTCCTCAGCACTATGCCAGGGCATAAGATTGTCAAAACCCTTTGGACTAAATAGTGCTTTCATTATAAATATTTAACATATATGGAGATCACAGATAACCTAAAAGTAGTGTGAAATTTGTCAGATCTGTCCTGTTTATGTAGTGCTTTAGTGAATATATATTTGCTTTAGCTTCTTCTTCCCTTCTCAAAGCAATAAAAAAGTTGGCACTTATGTAAGGGGCTGGGGGTTTTTTTGTTGTTTTTTTTCAAACAGTTGCTCAACCTCTAATACTTGAGGCATACATAGAGAACACAGGGCTTTTTACACAGTTAAAGATCACAAAAGCAACAAAGCCTGTAGGCAGTTAAATAAGCAACATAGAGCCAAATTTTGCAAAAAGCGCTGTGTCTCTGCTCCCCTTGTTCTTCAAAGGAAAGAATTTCCATCAAGCTTTCAGTAAAAAATATGTGTAGCATCTGTTGACGATGGCACGTATCATTTCGAGCTTGGAGGTAATGTCATATCAAGCGCTGAGACTTTGGCATAAACACTGGAGTTAATGCACTTTCACATCATAAGCTAATACAATTTCAGAGATGGAGGGAGTGGGAGAAAGAACAGCACGGCAGCTATGGGGTATTAGTCTCACTTACAGTCTGCTTCAGTAGCCGGGATGTCTGTGGTGGTGATGATCCTGAACAACTTTAGTTTCATGGCCAAAGACAGATGTCAGCAGCAGCAGCAGAGGCTTGGTCCCATACAGCTGCTTTACACCACCACAGGCTTGTGCTTCAGGAGGGCAGCCAGAAGCCAGTGGTGGAGACCTAAGAATAAAACTAGTGTTTCAGCACTGTTACCATGATGGTGGGATGGTCCTGGTTTGTGTGTTGGATCTCTTTGGGTTAACACTGTTCTGCGTTGGATCACGCTCGAGTTAAGTTTTGGTCTGGCTTCTTCACTCCGGCTTGAGCCAGGCCTACACATTTATTCCTGGTCTTTGGCAGTGAGCTGGAAATCTAAACAGCAGAGCGACTGGCTGAACAAGCAGCCCTCTCAAAACCAGACTGTCACCCCGTCCTCCTCCTCTCGCTCCACTGCAGCCCTCAGCCGCCACTTTATCACCCTGTGTGCTGAATGGGCCTCCTTCATGTCTGCTGGGTTTATGACCCTGTGCTCTCAGGCCAGGGGTCCAGATACGGATCTCCATCAAAGGCTCTCTCAGATACCACTGTCACCTCTGCTCTGCTGTGGGCAGACTGGTCTCCCTTAAAGGGCTGATTATAAGCCCTTGGCAAGTAGCCTAGTACTCCTCTATTTTTTTCCCCTGAACCATGTTGTGACCCTGCCAATCTGTACCTGTATGCATTCAGGTTAGGTGTGAAACCTTAGTGGTGGTTCTAAAACATTTGACCCCCACTTGAACCCATAACTCGTCTCACTTCCCACAGGAAGTGGCAACTTAACATAGGAAATTGATTCTTTAGCTGATTAAAAAAAGACCATCATACACTGAGCTACAGAAGGGCACAGAGAGTGAGGCATGGATTTGAGAGTGATATAAATAAGTGACTATTTGACCCAACATATTTTACTTTTGAAAAGCCCAGCATTGAATAGCCTTTTAGATGTAATCATTTTGATTCACAAGCAGACTCTTTTTTTCCTGGCATCAATACACACCCACTCACTGGATAAAGTCTACCGGGCTATTTATAGCTCAATCACATGATAGAAAGCATATTGTCCCTTATTTGTTGGGTCTGGTTGCCTGCTCTGCTTACACCGTTGCATCATTCTGTGTGGAGACTGCAGTCCAGGCTTTTATGAATGAACTGAGTCTCCGCCAGAGGCTCGGAGATGGCATTGATCCCACTGTGATGTCACTCCAGAGACAAGGAGAAGAGAGGGAGCTTTATGAGACCTCCCATTCATTCGTCTGTCTCTCCCTCTCACTCTCTCCGCTGCATGCCCACAACTCCCCCTTTTCTCTTGTTCTGTGATGGGTTCATATTACAGGCTGGTAATTCATCCCCCTCCTCTACTCAGTCACCTCTCACCCACCCGAGATGCTCCCCCGCTATCTTCCCCCGGCCCGGTCCTGCCCTACCCAGCCCTGCTTGTTCCAGCCCTGTGAGCTCTGGCCGCAGTCGCAAAAATCCCAATTTCACGCCCACGCTCTGGCACACAGGCAAAGACGGCTGCTAATTTAGTTCATGTGTGTGTAGGTATGTGTCTTTATATGTGTGTCCCTCCATATAAAGTTGGGTTAAGACTTGGGGGAAGGTGCAGAGGGGAAAGTATCATCGGCACACTCAGCAGCCTGTCCATTACCCATATCATGGCAAAATGGGAGTGGCTAATCAATACCTTTTACTGTGCATCCAGACAAGACATCAGTCTCACGTCATCAGTGATCCTTAGAATAGATTGACTTATTATTCTTTCTACATCTGTAGGAGAAATTGGTTTCATCTCGTACTTTTCACCCCAGACGCTCTTTTTACTGCAATGCAAATGCAATAATGTTGCCCGAGATTTATACCCGCTCCCATATTTTGCGAGCTAAGTGGATGGGACTCATTTTGCGGACAGACCCACGGTGTCTAATGTGGAAAGTGATGACTTGTGGATGCTCTAACTCTCAGTACACACTGACCATTGTGGGCCTAATGGGACTCGCAGGCATTGAAACCCTATCAGGACTTCATCATTTACAAGAGATTGTCTAGATCCGAGCTCGCCTCTCTGACTAATGGATGCACACTGTACATTAGCTCTGCCGCAGATAAATTTCATATGGATCATCCATCGTTGAGATTGCACTATTATCTTTGCACTTTCAGGCCTTTCGTTTGCCGTTCAGCCTTGCTTGTTGGCTCTGCTTTGTTCGTGAGATTTCAGTTTACAGAAACGCCACAAAGCAATGCATGCATCCAGACTGTATCCGATTATCTTTAGAAAAGTAAAAAAAAAGATGGAAATGCAATTTGTTTTTGTCAAAAGTCCACACAAAGAAGACATATGTTGTGCTTTTAAATGCTGTAAAACTGAAAATGACAGTCCCACCCATTTTAAACAAGTATTCAAAATAAAAACAAAAGAAATTGCACCTATTACAGTTCACATTTTGATTCACTCTGTAATTATGCTTCTGTTTCTCTCTTTAGAGTGCCTAATGGTAGTTCTCATGCGCGATGGTGTTGAGTGTCTTTGATGGAGGATTTAGTGCTTAAGTGGGTTGGAGTCTATGTGGGCAAATAGAGGCTGGGGCTGGGTTGATAAAAGCGTTGGAGAGGGAGGGGCATAAATGGTTCGAAAGTGCAGACAAACTCCACTCGATCCAGCTTAAATAAACCACTGCATTTCACCCCCATGCCTTTACATCAAAGCGCAGACTGTCTGAGCCCCGGTTCCATCTCAGTTTGCAGCCGTTAGCCGCATGTACGTTTATGCATTTGCAGCACTGCTTTAAAGAAAAAGGAGCTCACAGGAGGCCTAGACAACCTTGCCGTGAGTGTTAACTCGCACACAGAGACGGCTCGCAAAGTTCTTATACTCATAAGAGAAACTGTGCGGTTTATTTTAATGTTTGAGCTGCGTCTGACAAAAGTTTAACTGAGCTCATCTTCTTCACTTCTACTTCTGACTTGAATGAATAACTTTCTGTTTGTTCACCAGTGTAACATAGAGCAATATATTATTACAGGCCTAATTGAATCACAAGAGCTCTTGTCTGTCCTCTGTCTCGGGCCTGTTGTGAGGTTTCTTTCTTTAGGAGGAGAAAATAGATGGGGAAAAAAAGAGCCGAGGACAGAAAAAAGAAACTGGGAGACCTAATTTTACAAACGGCCCAACAGACATTGGTTACATGGGCGAAGGAGGGACAGCTGCTGTGCATTCCAGACAAGGTCGAGACGTCAGCGAGTGGTGAAAACAAACATGAACTGTATGTTGCCCCAGTGTAGTGCTGGCAGATGAAACCGCCAGCCAGAGGTGATGCCAGAACATCTGGCTCTTTGCCTTTAAGCCTGTTTGTGATTTGGTTTTTAATTGACGTTGAATGAAGAAAGACGATGAGGAAGAGCTGAAAAGAAAGACATGCATCAAAAATCAAAGTCTCGATTTGGTCGTGCACCTTAACCTGCTGAAGCCCTGATATACTCTTTTGTGGCCTGTTGAAGTTTTGCCTCATGCACTTTAAACCCCACACTGTGGTCTGTTACAGATCATATTATATGTCAGCCTTTGTTGTGTAAATGCGTGCAGGGGCTTTGCAGATTGAATGATAAAGGCATGTCAGTTAATAGGACGTCTGTAGGGGCTTTTTGTGTCTATTTACAAGTCATTTGTTGAGCCTTGGTTAGATTAGTCTTTAGCAGTCTATTCTAGTGTTAGTGGCCTGGGGGTCTTTCCCCTTTTCCCCTTGTCATCGCTCTTGCTTTCCCCCCTTATCCCATACTTCTGCAGCTTGGTCAATCTAATTAGAGGAGTGCGAGTCATCAGGCACTGTTTAAAGCCATCAAAGGGAGCTCTGTTCCACACTGGGTGCCCACTGGCTTTGAGCAGAGAACAGTAACCCCAGTGTGTGATTGAGACCCTCGAGACAGGCCACCCCCAACTCTCCTAGCCACCCGCCAGTTAGCCGTGGTGACATCATCACCTCATCCCTCGACCCTTGACCTCTCAGAATGTTTGACCTCACGCTTGGTCCGGTGACAGTAGGACTACTGTGTCGGGGCAACATGGTAGGAGGGCTAGCAGGGGTCAGGGTGTCAGGGATGGGCACCAGGCGCTGCCCTCCCACCTAGATTGTGTGAGTAGCAGAGAGGTTAGTGTTTGTAGTATTTGGAAATAGACTTGTGTGTTTATTTTAATGCAGAGGGCCGGATGAGTGGGATCAGCCCTAAGACCCTGCCCTGAAACAACAGAAACTAGATTTATTAAAAAGTGATTTTATGGCATATGCTTAACTCATATTGAACAAAATTCTGTTTCTGAAGTGCAAAAAATAGCTGTCGTCATTCAGGCTCCTAAAACATTTGGACTTAAAAACATTTCACATCAGACAAAGTGCAGCTCTTGTTTAAATGGATTGGCTCTAAAATGGAGACAGTGTCTGTCTAGACGGGATGTAATTGTTGAGCCATGTTGTTGATCACGGTCAGATACAACTGTGTTGACTTTGTTTGTGTGTGTGGGTGTGTGTTTATGTGTGTGCGGCTTTGAATGTCTAACTTAACCTCATTCACAATCACAAGTCTCTTTGCCGCCCATTCAATAAGCAATAATCTCGATTTGTTAAACTAAATACAGTAAGGGATGCATTGTTGTATCTTGGGTTATCAATAATAATAGAAGTAAAAGCATATATAATATATGCATTATTTATTTTATTATTAATAATTAGAGTCCCAAATAAAATAGATGTTATTACTCAATATGGTGTTATAAAAGAAACATTCCCTGTAATTTGTAATTGGCAGATCCGGATTGTGCAGATGTTCCCTTGCTAACTCCAGGGAGTAAAGAGATGATGTCCCAGGCTCTGAAGGCCACCTTCAGCGGCTTCACAAAAGAACAGCAGCGGCTGGGTATTCCCAAAGGTAAGACTGTCAGCTGCCTGTATTCTTATTAGCCTCTGTTAACATTTCCATTGAAAACATGAGCCCTCCAAGCCACCTCCACATGTCACGCTGCAGACACGCACATTCATTAGATCACTTCACATCATGGCCTCTTTGAAGGCTCCAGTGAAAACCATGTGAAACCCAGAGCCACTCATTCTAGAAGCGACCTTACATTACATACATTTCACAAGAGGCAGACTGACTGCAGCATCCAGAGAATGTAGACACAGAGACAGACAGTGAAATAATGAGTTAGGTTCCTTAAATGGAGACCAACCGCAGAGTCTCTTCATGCTGTTTGGAAGCTGCAGGACTTCCAGTATGTGTCTGTGTAATCATAGTATATCTATAAACTATGGTTTTGGCAGGTCATTACCTCTCCTGTTTACATCCACTGCTGCCTCCCTGTTAGCTGTTGTGGCACTGACTTGTTGAGGGTAGATATATTTACATCAGAGGTGGTGTGATAGTTGGCGGCATAACGGAATATCTTATATAATACATATATTGTGTATATAATAGAGATTGTGGTGCTGTGAAAGTCTGTGTAGGCATTAGGGAATTAGGGATGCATGATATTATTAGCATGTTATCAGTATCAGTTGGTATTGGCTTTGACATGAACTATTAGATATCGGTTTTGTTTAAAAGAAATTGTCATAAATAAATATGACATGTTTTACATAACGTAAGTTTTAGTATTTCTCTTCTTTAGCACAAGGATGAACACTACATTGTTTTAAGCTTTGTATTTTTGCCTGCATTTGCCAGCCGGGCAACATGGTAAAAAAACAAACAAAAAAAACCCCAAAACAAAACAAACAAACAACAACAACAACAACAACAAAAAAATATATATATATATATAAAAAATATAATTAAAAGTATAATTATAAATTCTAAATAATACTGTACATAAATTCCACTGCAGAAGAGACTTGATGATCTGTGCAAATAGGTGAGGAAAAAATAAACATATATATATCGGTATCAGTATCAATTATCACTCAAATGAGTTGTAAAATATCGGCATACTGGATATCGGCAAAAATCGAATATCGTGCTTCCCATGAGATGAATGTTAGAATGAATGTGTACGTATAGTATTTGTGCCTCAGTCTGAATACGTCTTGTTACTTTCACAAATTATGTGAATACTGTGTGTAAACAATGAATACAACAATCCTGATCCTCTTCAGATCCAAGACAGTGGACAGAAAACCATGTGGCTGAGTGGCTAACGTGGACGGTGAATGAGTTCAGTCTGAAGAATGTTGACTTTGAAAAATTCTGCATGAACGGAGCCACTCTGTGTGCGATGGGGAAGGATCGCTTCTTGGACTTAGCGCCTGACTTTGTGGGCGACATCCTTTGGGAACATTTAGAGATGCTTCAGAAAGGTAAGGCCACATTGGTCTGAAGAGAAGCTATTATACAGATTTTATGGTTGTGGTTATTTTTGTGCATCATACAGTAGTCACTGCTTTCAACAATTTAAGACACTGTTGGCATTTGCTATAGTGACCGGAGCCAAACAGGAAGACACAGTTTAGCTCAGGTCATTAATTTTTGATAATGCTGGATGCGGTAACATGATACATGAAATCAATGACGAGGTCACTGACGCTCTCTCTCTATCCATTTTTCATGAAGAGGATACAAAGCATTACCCCATCAATGGACTGACCTCCAACTTCCAGGAATCACGTTATACCTCAGACTACTTTGTCAGTAAGTACCTATCACACTCGCAGTCAGTCACTCTGTATAACAGCATGAAGACGCCCTCCTGAAATATGAATGACAATTATAGAGTTAAAAAACAACAACAACTACAACAACAGCAACAACTGTAGCTGTAGATGTAAAATGAACACATAGATAAAGAAATAAAATGACATCTTTGCAAGCTGTGCTTAAGTAAGGCACATTTCCAATTAATAATTCTGCCTCACATCTACAAGTTTCATTTTATGCATTCAGGACTGTTATGTTATGAACTATTCTCAAGAAAGCCATTTGGGATGCAGTTCAGCAAAAACCAGATAATGACTCCACTCTCCTAAGATTGATCTTCCTCCTCTGCTCTGCTCTGCTCTGCTCGTTGCTTTCCTCCTCTGCTTTCTATCTGCACTCATTTCCTCTTTGTGTATCCAGGCTACGGTGTTGAGCATGCTCAGTGTGTCCCTCCTTCTGAATACTCAGAGCCCGGCTTCATCACGGAGTCTTACCAGACGCTACATCCCATCAGCTCGGAGGAATTGCTGACGCTCAAGTATGAGAGCGAATACCCTGCTGTCATCCTACGCGACACGCCCCTCAACCCGCTGCAGGGGGACTACTTCTCTGTCAAGCAGGAGGTGGTATCCCCTGACAACATGTGTGTGGGACGCCTCAGTAGAGGTGAGGGGTCACACACACACACTAGATATGAGTAATATAGTTGAGATTTAAGCACGAGCGTAGGAGAGCGGCAGTGAGGAATGTGCTGCGCTTCTGTTGCAATCAACAATTTGTTTGGATTGTCTGATAAATGCGTCCACATGTGCACGCATGCGTGAGTGCATGTGAATGTTAAGTGCTTGTGTGGGCGTGTGTGTGTGTGTGTGATTGCGCTGAAGCTACCAGAATCTTGTCATGCCACATCAGTGTGCATGTATTAGAAGAGAGGAGAAGCAGGCCCTATGGTTGGTTTGCGGTTAAAGCAAACCCGTCTGAGACACTCGAGACTGGGTTAGGAAAAAAAGAGACAAGTCTATTGTTTTTGTCAGAGTGATACACATATTAAAGCCACAATGTGCTCTTTCACAGCCTGTCCTTTATGTAAGGCAGTTCAAGTGGTGTAACCTTTAAAAAACTTTTGGGTAAGGAGATAGAGGTGTCATCCACAGTGAGCAAGTGTGGGGTTTTTCTCATGCAAATGTTTGCTTTTCTGAATGCATGGGCTTGTTTTCTCTCC
>JAQFJB010000023.1:7783558-7797693 GCA_029874875.1 Naso minor
CCCCCCCGAGGCTCATGCTTCTAGAATCTGTTATCCTTGAATTAATGATGGAACAGGAGCAGTAGCCTTCCCCTACTGAGACATGAACCAGATTTCAACCCAGAGCTCCCTGGAGGTGAGGGCCTGGATCTCTCTGACAGGACATCTGGTCCCTGAGCATGGCCACCAGGGGGTCGATGTCGCCACCTTAATTGTAATGTCTCCCTCTTCCTCCCCGTTGAAAACTAGGGCAACTTTCCATAAAAGGAGAAGAGGAAGGGTGGGGGTACTATTTGCTGGGCCGTGTCGGCATGCCACATCATTTAAGCTGACAGCTCTAATAAATTACAGCAACAGATCGCTATGAACAAACAAAGCTAATGGAAATAAAGTGAGAATTATCAGCCAAGAAATAAACGGAGGGGAAAAAAAAGGAATTGCATTAGTGCAAAGATGGTGGATGAAAGGATTTCAGTCCCGCATAACACTGGCATTAAATGGGCAAATTGCCACTTTGAGAGATAGGAAATGTTTTGTTCTCAACATTGCTTCTGTTGAAAATGGAGAATAATGAGAGAATCCCTGAGCAGACGTAACACATGTCCTTTATCTGACTCCTTAAAATCTTCCCCCCGTCATTGCTTTTCTCCTCCCTCCTTGTTTTGCCTTCCAGAAAAAAAAAAAGAAAAAAAAAAGTCTGCAAATTGTTCTGCTCTGTACCCTTACCCCATCAATTCAGCCAGGCCAGAGAAAGCCTGGAAGCCTACATTCTTAAAATGCTTAGGCATGTGGAAGAGAATGACAAGAGATGGGAGGAGGAGGGTGAAATGGTATGTCAGGGGAAATGTTTGTCAGGTGCTATCAGTATGAAAGCTGTCCATCTAGAGACCCTCAAAAGGAAAAGCAGGTCAGAGTGGCTCTAACTGGACCACTCCAATTTTGTGACTTGAACTTGGAGAGAGTGGCCAATCTAGGATTTTTCTTAATCTGGGGCCGGCAAGGGGCCACAATTGACAGAGAGGGGCCAATTATATGTTTAACATTCATGCACAATTCCAGATCCAGTGATGAGCACATTTAAGCCATTCTGTGTTTACTGTTAGCTTCACTGAGCAGTCTGAAGAACCTAACCCTACATCAGAATTGCCAGGTCCAACTTATACATACATTTGTATGTAACATCTAAGCTGCAATTCCATTACCACTTTTATTTGTGACTTTTACTTATTGTTAAAGAGTTAAAAGACAAGTTTCTGAAGAAAAAAAAAGGCTACTAACGGGACAGGGGCACTTCAGGGGCCAATCAGACTTCAGCCAGGGCCAGTGCCCCCTTGGACCTGCTGCTGCTGCTTGGAGACTAAAAAAGCAAAAGGAACTACAAAAAGACAAAACACGAAATGCAAAAGAACCCCAAAATATGCATGACCTCATTAGAATATGAACTGCCAGGTGCACAGTCATTGTTGTTATAACTTAATCTGGAAGAATGAAAGCTCCCAGCTTGGGAGAGTAACCACACAGTGCCTCTGAGAAAAGACAAGGGATCAGAGTCTCAAGTCGAGGCTGAGTCATATTCATTTGATGGAAGACAGCTGAAACTAATTGAAGCAGTCCGAGGTGAGTTTAATAATTTGGCACCGTGGAGTGTAAAGGTCAGCCACAGAGATTTTATTCTATCCTGTTCAACTTTATCTCCTTTACTTTTGAGAGTGCTTTTCTTTTATTCACCAAGGTACAAGTCTCCTGCTACACCAGATACAGCAGATTTTTTATAGTTCATTTAGAAAGACCTGCGTTTAAGTTAATTACATCGTATTACCAGCGTTTACAGTGGTTATATTTTCTTTGAAGTCATCCGCAGCTTAACTAGTAATGGCATCTGGCCTTATGGAGAAACGGCTTTTGTCTATGTTTAATCAGGTCCCAAAAGATACGAGACAAGACAGTGAGGCTGCCATTCACCTTTTCCAGAAAACAGAAATATTTTTCAGTTTTCAGTTTAAGTGGATGAAGATGCCACAGGGGTGCTGTTGTGTTGATGAATTAAATAGTGAAGCTTCTGAGCCCTGCGGGGAGGTCCTTAACCACCAACTAAAGTTTCCTTTTGCCCACGTTGTTTGCTGGAATGTATTGGACCTGAGCCAAGGTGAGCGGGCACTGCAGAATGGACGCAGAATCCGATTGCTTTTGTAATGAGCTCTAAAAAACAACTCAAGAGGTCAGACACCACGAAGCTCCGGTGAAAACTAATTGAGAATGTCACTCAGCAACAATAAACCAATAAGCAGAACTGCCTCCTCTTGCATGCATGCATGCATGGGAGCTGTTTGAGGAAGCACTTAAATTGGAATGAGGAGGGTCACTAGGGGACAGGGGTGTGAGGCATAATACATGTGCCTGGGGCATACTGTGCGTCTTGCTTTTCAGCTTCATTTTTTGTGTACTCCTATTTATGTCTACGCCTAATTCTTAGGATTGTGTGCGTACTGCATGTACCTGTGTGTGTGTGTGTGTCCATGCATGCATCCTTGTGTAAGGCATGTTTTATACAGTTTGTGCACATAGTCCTTCTGTATATGGGTGTATTTCTCTCGTGTGTAAGTGTGAAGAGACCACAGAGGGCCGTCCAAGAGAAAGCACTGCATTTCGAAAGGTGCCAGAATGAGTTTGTCACAGAGAGCGTAAACTTGAGGAGAAAGGGGACTGCGGAGAGAGAGACTTTCCCCAGGCACCCAGAGTCTGTCAGACTGATTAAGTCACACGGCTGGAGTGAGAGTTAGGAAACTGAACCAGAGCATGCTAGTCAAGAGTGGTATGACAGCAAAGAAATAAAGAAATAAATAGCAACATGTTAGTATTAACGAGACTGTATGTCACATGTGCACTCACTTATACCTGACCCTAGAGACCCATGCTGGAACACTGCACACCAGCATGCATCCGCTCATCCCACCCCACAGCTACTTTACCCTCTGGCAACGTAAAGCAGGTCAGGGGCATCTTAAAGTTCAAGAAATGCAACATGACAGGACAACTCTAACATATGCCTGTGTGACAGTGGAGCAAATAGATGACTGATGGCAGAGCACAGTGTCATAAGGGATAGAGAGAAGACACAGTATGATATCGACTTTATCTTTCTCTCCCTAAATGTGCTTCTGCTAGTTTCAAACAAGACCCAAAAGACACATGGGCCAAAAGCTGCAAATTTTACCTTGAAAAACCTGGATCTATATCTATTTCTGAAACATGACCACATACAAAACATCAATCTACTTGCAAGCATGGCCTCTCTGTGACTGCTGCTGTATGTATCAGAGATACTAAGAACCTTTAAACTCTTTAGAAAGAATGCCTGACTGCCATGCCATGCGGTCCCATCATCCGCCAGACTAACAGATGAGCTCTTGTTCTTTGTTCAGCAGACCCTGGCTGCTCTGACATGCCCTGCTTGGTCTCTGTGTCTCTCTGCCACAATAAAAAGAGCTGCAGACTTGTTAGTATATAGCCGAAGGAAAGCATCATTAACAACACCGAAGGCTACCCACATACTGCAGAATACTTTTGGCATGAAGTGCAAACGAGACGAGAGAGAGAGCCCTGCTGCTTTTCATCGCTTCCACTAATGCCCTCAATAATGCCAGGTACATAGTTGATATCACTCACTAGCTGGAAATCTAAAAAAGGGCTGTCATCTCAACATTGCCCTCCCACGACTGGCCACCCCCGTACTGAAATTAACATCACTCGTCCTCTCCTCCACAGGCTCTACAGTCCCACTGCTATGCCAAAGCACAATCTATAGTACCTCTAGCATCGGATGCTAATTGCTCAGTATTGGTAGCGAGAAAAGGGGCTCCCTGAATTAAGAGTCATTTAGCGAGAGACTGAGTTCAGCACAGAACTGTGATGCCTGAGAGCTAATGTCCCTGCAATCTTGCATAGAGCTCTAAAAGTGTAGTGCACAATCAAAACGCACTCACTCCACATTGTAATGCAAAGTCAAACCTGTGCTTTGCTTCACAAGCAATTACTTTGGTGGAACAAAACAACACAGCTAATAGGTTAAATGTATTCATCAAACAAGAAACAATACAGCTACCTTTTAAAAAAAAATATGTCTTTTGTCTATGTTCCGGGTCAGATCTCCTCTGTGTGTTCTACACAGCACTTTGCTCTTTGTACGGATTTTAATTTGTCAGACAAGAACTTGATTCAGCTGTGTTGCTTTCAAAGGGAATAGAAACAAATAGATTTCTCACTGTTGAGGAGGACTGCAGGAAGTACCCCCCTCCCCCCATCACCACCACCACACACACACTGGTGCAAACAATGGGGGCAGTGTGTGCCTTTGATCAAGGGCATGTCTATGTTGATGACAATGAGAAATCTGCCGGCTGTCCCAAGAGTGTTGTAACCCTACCTTCAAAGTACACTTGTTTTTCCTCCCCAACTTTTTTTTTTTTTCTCTGTAGCTGTCTTTACTGTGTCGACGGAATCTTTTATTTGTTGAGATCAGTCGGCAGCACCAACAAAGCTTAACAGAACTGAAAGTGCCGATTATAAATTTTGACGCCTTTTTGGTCCAGCATGCAAACAGGCAAAAAATAAAGAAATAAACTCATGATTTACTGAGCAGGCTATTTGAATATGTTTGTTCAAAAGTTTATTACAGTATTTATCCCTAAAGCAATACTACAGCTTAATGTAATGTGATCACTGGGTCTGCATACAGTAGTGTCATTTTAAATATTTCACATTGTGAGTGCATGTGTATGTGTGTATGTGTGAGTGTGTTTTTGATGGAAATGTGATCAGTGGGAGAGAGCGTCCTCTCTCTGGACTTTCCCCAGTTTCTTCAGGCCATCCACTGTGCACTCTGTCTGAGCTCCATCAGCAAGATGGGCATAAAGACCAATTCTCTATGACTGGACTGGCCCCAGTGCTATGTCTGGGTCAAGGTCTGGGCCAGTGACACCAGCTGGGTCCCCCTGCCACTTGCAATGTATACTCAGATAGGATCATACAACTGCAGACAGCAAGTGGGGGTCACTGTGACAGACACATGAAGACTACCATGATGGTATCTCAGTGCTCTCTGATCTGAATGTCTCTATCTATTTATGTGACTTTGTTCCTAATTGGAAATCACCTCTAAGTGACAATAGCCTAATCACTCTAATTAGGCAGATAATGTGTATCGGTGTACTTGTCTCGCGATTGAGCCTTGTGTTTTTAACATATAGAGGCTTAATTAGGAACCTTTCCAATGTGCCTGCCTTAAATAAGGGTTTAATTAAGACTCGCATTAGGCTCTAAGAGGTTGCAAATTAGTGGGTCCACAAGTGTTAGGATACAGGTATTTGGACACTCAGCCGCCTTCATGGAAGGCAAATATTATCCTATACAAGTTGTTTAGTGCACTACTGAGTGAAGAGATTTCTGACGAAGACAAAAGCAAAGGAAAAAATCTTTGAAACACGTAACTGCAGCAACCATGTATGGTCAATAGAGGACAAAAGCGAGTGGCCCCACCGCTACCCACATGAAAAAGAATCACAAAAACCTTCACTTGATAAGACTTCAAAAAGTGGAAATGCATAAAATCTGCAATAATACAAAAAATGTTCTACATTGCCTAAAATTAAGAATAGGTTCCCTTTTTTTTTCTTTATTGGCAAAAAGCTTTTTTGCCAATTCACCCTCATTGTAAAGTTGTATAGCTTCTTTTGTGAGAGATAGAAGCTTGTTTGCACATTTTTGATGCCCAACCCAATTGAAGCTAAATTACACATTAATCACCTTACATTACACCAGCACAGAGTGAATTATGGTGTATTTGGCATGAATCCATCAGAATGTTGAGCGTAGAGTTGCTGGAGCCTTGTGCAACAAATGCAGAATATAATTTAGCTAATAAACCTTGGACCTGATTAGCCCGACATCACAAGTCAACAACACTTCAAACAAGCATGAGACAACAGACGCAGTCATATTCAAGTAGTGATAAAGAGGAGCAAAATGTGTTGTTGGTCTTTTTACAATGTTTTTAATGGTCATAGTATTGAATTGTATCGTGTTGTGTTTTGTTCTGTGTTGTTGGATGGCTTGAATGGCAAACTTTGATTGGATGGAGAAAATCAAAATGTTTTTTCCCCAATTTGAACATTGAGGTTCTCAACATATCTGATAGAAATTTGCCTACTGAATTTTGACATCATGTAAGAGAAAGAAAAATAGGCACTGATTTGTTACAGAAATAGTAGATGGCATGCTGAAATATGGCTTTGTAAACTTTTGACTTGCACTTATTATTTTATTTACATGTTCACACTCACTGTCAGCTGGTCAATAAAACAATAAAACACAGCACTGTAATGAAAAGAAAATGCCCACAGAGCCAGACACTGAGCCACAGATCCAGCTCAACTCTTTAATCCAGGCACCCTTTTTCTTTCGCTTCTCCTTGCAGAGTGCTCTGAACCAGCAGCGAAATTGAATTTTCCAGCCCTGTGTGTATGTGAACCAGCCAAGCACTGCATTGTCAGAGTACTCAATTAGCTCCCAAGGCGGAAGCCAAAATGTTTTTCAACAGCAAATGTATTCTTCACAGGGCAGGCACTCATTAGCATAATGCTTCTATTCCTATATAGCACAGAGTCAGAGTGCCTTCCCAAGGTTGAAAACAAAACCTGCAAAAACACCCTGAAGCTTTAGTATTAGTGCTCCTCCTTGCCATACCGTATCATACTTAGTGCTGGGGTAGTATTCTGTTAAGAGAAATGTTAACCTTTGCTTTAAAATGTCGCATCAACATTAGTAAATAAATGTCTTTCTTAGTGTACACTGCACAAACATTCTGTAAGGCCTTGCGTTTCTTGCTTTTCTTCTCATGCTCAGGGTTTTATCTGAATTCTGATGATTGAGAAGCAATCCTCAGAGGATCTTATAACTCATGAAAACAGATGTTGAAACGCTCTCGTCCTATTTTCTCACTGAAAGAGCCGAGAATACCGAATGCAGGTCCTGCAAATCTAGAGAACAAAAGAGATTCAAGCCTTTAAGACCTTATAATACGTACTGAAAGATGTAACTTTGTAGAAAATGAATTGTGTTGTTTACTGGATGTGCTGACATTGAAACAGTTGGCTGGAGCATTAGAAATAATCTGCACTGACAAGTAGCTAAACAATTCTCTGACAAAGTGACATTGAAGTCACACAACTATACAAACTTTTCTTTTTTGTATTTTTTCCAGCTGAATGGTTGAAAGGAGGCAATAGACAAGGAAAATATACAGACACAAAAAGCTTGTATGAGACTCTCCATGGCAATTACAAGCACTCTCACTTGGAATCCATACACTCACTTTTGTTTGACTAAACTGGCACTGTGGCAGTAATACAGTAGATTGGATGTAGCACAGGCAGACATACAGTCAGGGGGTTGTGATCTAGCCTGCCAGCGCCCTGTAGTGCCCACTCACTCTCATTATTAAGGTGCCACCGACTCCAAATTTAGAGCTCCTGTGTTTTTCACCTTCCCTCGGCCTTATATATCAGCCCTGACACATATACACATACACACACATAACAGCTCCCATCACACAGACAAGGCATGGATATAAATTGGGATGTGGGAGGTTTTCGTTAATGGTTTGGGGGGGGTAGGAGTCTCGCTCACACCCTGAACTGGTGTTAATGTGCCAAGGGCCTTTCTCATAGAGGATTCTCTAACGAAGATTGGGCCGATATCAAATGTAAAACAGTTGCTTTGCCGAAGCAGCTTAATGTAGGAGGGACTGCAGGCAAGGCAAGGTCTCCAGTTTTGCTTCTCATTAGTTGAACCTTATCTTTTATTGACAATTTTCAACAAAATATTAAAATGTTAATTTTATTTTTAATGCTCATATGATGGCTAATGAAATTATCTGACGCGCTCACCGCAAAAAGTGTGCAATAGACTGAAAATTAAAATATTTTTATTGAGTTAAATTGATTTACTTTATAGTCATGCAGCTATTCAATTTGAAGATAAAGTAATTAGAGGGAAGAAAGCATAAATGAATGGCACACGCTGCTTTGGTCCTCTGTGGAAATCAGAGTTTCAAGAACATACATTAACTGTGAGATATTACCCATAAATAATGGGATTGGAATAACATTAGCATTGTCCTGCTTCCCTGAAGGCTAAACTGTTGATTGTCTATGTAGACACAAGAATGTGTGCTTTTGTGTGTGTGTGTGTGTGAAGGCATGTCTTTCAAAGTGGGCATTTGTGTGCGCTGTAAAGCTTCTGCGTTAACCTTCCCAAGGCTTTTAACGGAGCACTCAGATTAGTCCGCCCTCTGTAACGGAGGGACAGCACCAGGATTAACCTTGTTTTAAATGTGCCGTTTGAGAAAGATTGGTTGACCTCACTGCGACCTAGGCTTTGGACAAACCATCGCACTTGATAGAAACTGGCTGTTAATGGACTTCGCAGTGCCAAGAAACACCCTGACGACATATGCTCATGTTTGAGATTAATATTGTTTGCCTTCCAACACTCACTACTTGCTATAGCTTCAAATTAATTTCCCTCTTTGGCAAGTCGTTTTGGCCCCTGTCCTTTGGCAGACCTCCTCCAAAGCAGATTTTTTTTTTTTTTTTTCCCCCCACTTAAGATGACTATGATCTAATTTTGTAATTTGCTCCGACCACACCTGCTTTAGCCAGGAACCGCTTGAATATCTATAGCTGCGAGTCAACAGTTTCTATTGGCAGGACTAAATTTTTCCTTTTTCTTTTTTTAAATCAAAAACGATGAGTAGTGGCACAGTCAGATAAAGCATGTTAATTCAATTCAAAGGCTTGCACATCAAAAATTGCATGATGTGGCCATAATTAATGATGTTTGAACTGAAGTTGCCCCCTTAAAGGTCAGAGGAGAGGCAGAAGCGATGCCGAAACAGGGGTGAAGGTAATTTTAATCCTCCCCATTAACGGAGTCCATTGCCTGGGATTGGGGCAGTTCTCTGTCTGAGATGAGCTGCACTTCCTGAGAAAATGAAACAGGATGATGGAGATCAGTGACAATACCGGCTGGATAATCATGTCCAAATCACAGCAATCTGCTCTCAATCTCCCGCCCCGATCTACACGCACTACTGTCAATCCCTCCCCACCAAATCGCTAAATCCTGACAATCTGTAGCACTCAGCTTAGAATCTCTGTTAATCCACCTAGCAAGTCCACATTATGGGCCAGGAAGGTACCGCATCCCCCTGGACCCTTCTTTTCTCTAGAAACCAAATTTGGCCCTTTGTGTCCATTTTTTATCCTGACATCCCTGATCCCTTGCTGTTTCATGGCCTCCTTCAGGTTTAAACTCATCTTTATTTTGCCATATTTCCACCTTTACATGAACTGCAGGAAGCATCATTCTATGCAGATTCAACAACAACTGGAATATCAATTTATATACCAGCCATGTAGGGTGGAAATGCAAAATGCAAGTACTTACCGATTATGAGGACATGCCCTGACAGCAAGCCTGATGTGGGTGGAATATGTTAGGTTTATGAAAAGATGTGCGTTTTTGGATGGTGTGATTCAAATACATATTGCTACCAGAGGGAAAGGAATTCACAACATTCTCTACCTTTTTTTAACCACCAACAGGCAAAGCACAACCAATGATATTCCTCCAAAGAGCGAACATATTGCTTGTGCATTGTTGGAAACAAAGGGTCCCAGCCTTGAGGCTAAAGGGCAATTTCAGGGACCTGAATTGGCTCACTGCTGAGTTTGATAGGATGAGAAATCTTGATGAATGAAATGTACCTTGACTTTTCCTGATGAATCCACTGGGCTGCAACCCTCAACCCCCAGCACCGATTATTGCCCAGAATCTCACTGTTTGTGATTGGTGTGACCGCCAGAGAGGTCAGCGAGCAATAATTTTCTCTCAGGCACTGATACAGTGTTGGAGAGCAAAAGATGTACTCAAAACCCCCTAAAAAAAGGGTCGAAGAATGAAGCAGTTTCTCCTTGACACAGAGCACATAGACTGATGTTTAAACAAGAAAACAGTTTCCTGGGACTATACTCCCTTTGCACAAAAGGCTTGATGTATAGGAAAGAAAGGGAGGGAAACACTTTTATTTTGTGTTTCTTGGTTAGTCTGACAAGTTAAAGTTTAATCCCTGCAATGTGTCTCCTGTTTATGCTGCCTTTTTCGTATGCTTTTTGCTTCTAATGTTTCTGATTAAGTTGCAAATCCATGTAGGCTTACTGCGGGATATTGTAGCTTTTTTTCCTCTTCGCCTGCAACCATGTAAAGGTCTTTCTGTCTGTATCCAAGCCATACTCTTGATATATCTTTCTTCAAAAGAACATTGAGAAAATGGAAAAGGAGCTCTACATCCACATCTTTAATATTGTTAAGGCTGTTACACACCAGAGCCTCACGTAAACAACATGAAAATTAAAACTATTCAAACCGGCAGTGACACAAATTTGTGACAAAAAAGATAGGAATATGAATTTGTGAAAAAGTTTTGACAGCTAAAAAAAAAAAAAAAAAAAAATCCCAACTTTCCGTTTTCCTAAGGTTGTAACCTGTCTTGTCGAAACATTCCTTTTATTTAAAATTGTGTAGTTTTTAATCATGAGGGGTTTTTGGTGTAATGTAAACTTCCACTCTACAGTGGGAAATCAATGTGTATTCGTTCTGCACAACCATCATGATTGGTTGATGCCTTTGATCGCAGTGCGAAAGCTCGAAAAAGTCGACGTCAGTGCGAAAAATAAAAGGTTGCTTTTTCACAGCGTTGTATTCTTTGTGTGTGTGTGAAGATACTTATGCTCAATCAGAAGTCTGAAAACTGTGCAAATTAATCGCACAAAAAACACATCCGGTGTGTAAAGGCCTTTACCGTCAGCACAGGAGAACTACTCTTTGTTAAATATGTCATGAACTCACTCTGTGTTTTGCAAACAGTCCGACATATTTTTGGCTTTACTTTCGCATGTACAAAAGTCGCTGTTTTCAAGAGAAAGAGGATGTTCAAGAGTGTCTCTGAATTTCGATTTTAAAAGTTCTGGTTTTTCGCAATGTGACAGGCTATAAATCTTACAACTGCTTCAGCTTTAAAAAAGTCTTAGCAGATTTAAAAACCCATTGTAAAATATGCTACCCATTTTTTCTTCACAAAATTCTTATTCAAATTCTTTATAGATTTAACAAAGATATATTACAGATGTAAGTTTCATCCTAATTGAGAAAAAATGTGGTATACCTGTTTAAAATTGGTTTTAGTCGATATCAGAAACGTTCTTGATCTGCACCCATAACTGCCTCTCTTCTTTGGGGTCTACGGTTTATGTCATTTACACAGATAGACCGTTGAGTGCAGGTAAATTTAATAACTTGCTTTATTTATTCAGCTTAACTTCAAAAATGTGCAGCTAAGCTCAAGTGCTGCCTATATACCTACAGGAGAAAGACGAGTTCTTGTTGAAGAAAAGAACTGACCATCTTATTAAGACGAGCTTATATTCTTCACATCTTTTGAGACAGTGAAATTTCAAGGCACTGGCAAGCGCCACCTCTGTTTTTCCTTCCGTACAAAAGAACCCCAAGAGCACTGAAGGATTAGACGGCAACATACAGACACATTTTTCTATGTAAGCCATCTCTCTTTGTTCTCAATGGAAATGTGCTTTCAGGAGTGGAGGAAGGAGCTTCAAGGTCCTTTTGTTGACTTGTTGATGAGATTCATGACTGTTTGACCTTCCACATTACTAATATATTAAAATTAAACAATTAATCCGATATAATTTCTGTTCTGCCCAGCTTTTGTATCAGTGAATGATTGGTTGATATTTTGATTGATGATTGTGTTAGTAGAGATGTTTCCATCATTTTTAGATACAGTAAAACATCACAAAAAACTATCTTCTATCTAGATTTTGAAACTGACCAAGGAGCCTGATCATCTTCAGACTTGTCAGCCTTACATGTAACACTCAATTAAAAGAGTGTGAAGAATAATATCCATACATTTCCAGGTATTCAGTTCTGAGTCTCCATACCAACAAAGGCTCAAAAACAGATATACCCTTTGACTGACAGCGATAACTCAGACAAGGTTTTTTCACAACACTTCCTCAGTCTTTGTCCCATCAAGCTGCAATGTCCTTTAATTGGAAATCTGAAACATCCCAATCACACGTCTAGTTCCGCCCAACTCTGTCTAGTTTGCTTCCCAGCTGTGAGTTCAGCAGCGCTAACCTGAGATGACAATCCAAGTTAGTCGGTATCTTCTGTCAGATTGTCCCAGAATGTTTGCTCAGCTTTTGATCATTCTCTGTGTATTTTTTTTCCAGTTAAAAGTCTGTCATGAAGTGCACCCAAAAATATCATCTGCAACATCTGCTCCATATGTAAACAAACAGCAGCTGCCAGCAACTGTGGCGGATTAGCCTTGAAACACCCTAAATGCTGTGCGACATCGCATCGATTTATAAGCTCTGTTACAATTTGGGAAAATGACTGCAGATGGATGTTACATATTAATAGAACGGAAATGGAAAACTATATCCCCAACATTTGTTTTTGAAGGATTACTTGTTATTCCAAGTTGCAGTTATATGTGCTCTATCTTTATGCAGCTTGAAGTTTTACAGTCTTTGCACCTGCATAAATGATCACACCAGAAACAATGAGGGCCTGATGTCGACATTATGTTTGAGGAATTATCAGGATTAATCCCTGTGTTTTGGTGTTTTGCTTTTTTTTTTTTTTTTTGCTAAGTACATTGCCATATTCTTGTAGGGAGGTTATGGAACTAAAGAAAAATGTGGACTTAAGAGACTTTACTGTGTAGACACCAAATCTTCTCTGTGAGTTGGGAGTGCTTAGTGTAAGTTGCTATGGCAATAAGTGAAGTAGGCATGTTGTTGGGGGAATTCAGAGCAGGGCGAGATAGGGATGACTAACGCTCGGCGCTCTACCAGCTTTATAGATGCAGAGATCATGTCTTTATGCAAGATTGAGCCTCTCTTCATTTAGCAGTAGCGGATGAGACGGGTGCACATACGCATCCCTCCATATTTGATGGTACTCAGGGGATGATTGCATAAAACACACTGGAATTTAATTTCTATAGAAAAGCTGAGAGATATATAGTTTTGTTGTTTATAGCTGAAACTCATTATTTTTAGGTGGTTTTTTTGATAATTTTAATTGAAATTGTGTGGTGCAAATTTAAATGATTTCAGTCAATAAAGTAGCTTTTAGCTGCGATTTATATTAATTTAGTTATCTGACAATTTAGGAATACAAACATTTGTCCACTGCAAACCTCTTTTAGCTTAGCTTCATTGTTCTTCATCAGCAAATTATCATGGCTCCCATCTTAAATTTTTCGAAAGAAATAGGCTGACTGATACTACCATTTCAAATACTTAAAAACAAAAATAATAGAGAGAGACCTGTGTACAGTCAGTGGAGATACTGCTCTAGCGTTGGTTGTGACTGTAGCTTAAGCAAAACCTGCCTTTGATCACATTTTCATCGAAATGAAATGCAGAAACATTTCATTTTCTTGTCATGTTCTTCAGCAGACAAGCCCGTGTTTTTCTAATCTTTGCACACCGAGCACAGAAAACGCTTGTTTAATAAACTGACTTTCATATTTACTGTTCTGTGCAACATGCATTACAACATGGTTACAAAGTCAAGGTGAGCATTTGAAGCAGTGGAACACCAACAACTGTTCTTTGGCAAAGATTATCTGCAGCCAGCCTTAAGAGCCATCCATTCAGGTGACTTTATCATCAGCAGGCACAGAGTATGGATCCACAGAGTGAAAATGAAATAGCTGGGAAACTAATGGCACTTGACAGATACTGGTGTGAGATAACATGCTTATCTTTGTATTATGTGAAAAGAAAGCATTTTCCCAGATCACAGTGTGTGTGTGTGTGTGTGTGGCAGAATATGGGGGTTGTGGTTGGCGGGGGGGAGTGGTGGGCAGAAGGATATAACACAGTGGAACAACCCATTTTGTCACTTTCAAACCAGTAATTTGTAATGACTGTTTAAATGTTACTTGCTATCCATTCTCAAGCCTCCGCCCTCATAGATGCAACATGAAACATACCAAAAAT
>JAQFJB010000023.1:7899316-7911808 GCA_029874875.1 Naso minor
GACTTACAGCTTTGAACTGTTGAGTTAATAACACATCAATATGCCTCCATTTATGGATAACTTTGATTATGTAGTAAAAGCAAATGATCTCACTGAAGTCGAGGCTGTCTGACTTCACTGTCATTTGTCTTTTTGACTGAGGTGAGCAAAGGTGGTGTTACAGTCAGACACTGTATTTCTATTTTTGTTAGAGAAATTAATATATCTATCCCAAGTCTTTTCACAAACTGCGTGTGACAACAGATCTTCTTAAAATTCTAGCAGCCCTAAAACAAAATAGTGGAATTATCCATCTAAGTGACTGTGATAGGTCAAGGTAAGTTGAGACGAATTGGATTCCTCCCTCAAGCAAAACATGACTGCTTGGAGTAATTTTTGAAATAATTAAAATGATTAACCATCTATATCTTACAGCCATTTTCAGTCTAGTTAAAACCACTTGCCTTAGATTTCTGATAAATTCACACTTTTGCAAAAATAAGCACAGTGTCAAGTGTGCTGTCATAATCTTTGATTTGTGTAACGCCTGTCTGTGTGCAAATGCATCACAAAAGCCCCTTTTGTGTGCATGCACAGGGGAAATGCAAATTTGTGAAAGTGTTGAAAGGGATCACATTCGTTGTTAACCCCAGGAAAAAAGTAACTAGCGGAGCAGAGTTTGCAGTGAGTCGGCCCTGTAATTAAAGAGGAGCGATCAATCTGTACCACTGACCACACTGCTTATGCCAAGTCCATCGAATGGCTGCAGTAAAGAGCTAATTTAGAACCATTAGGGACTGCCGAGTTTGCAAACAGCCCAGTAATAATGATGGCTGATTCAAGTTCAAGGCTTGGCCTCTGTATAACTGTCAGACCTGGCAGTCATAAGGCAGGATCAGATGCAGATCTCACATGAAGAGAAAAAGCTCAATATCTTTTTGAGCTATTTTTTCCCCCAGTCATTCATTTCTATTAAACTGATTTTGGTTAATCAGTTTTTCCATTTCTTCAGCGGACATAAAGGCTTTCACCTGCCAAGAAAGAGGCACAGAAGCTTTCTCTATTACAGGACTATTGTGTAATCAAGTCTTGCTGCCTTTTTGCCCGGGTGAAAGGCTTTTTCCATGCCCTTGTAGTGCTGGTGAATTTCAAGCAGATGTAAAAGTAAGACCAGCTAAGAGCCCTGCACATGTAGCTACACAGAAAGTCCAGGCTGTCACAAACACAGCCTCAGCACTGGCACCATCTGCATGCAGCCCGACCTTACGCACAATGGAGGACAGAAAGATACAGAGGTATGGATGCAGGACGGAGGCAGCCAGCCATGTCCTTCTTCTCCTTGTCTGTTCACCATTCACCCTCAGTGTCTTGCTGGCAGGCAGCCCTCTAGGGGGACATGACCTGAAAGTGTAGCGCTGCTCTGTTTGGTCTTCCTGTGACCTCGTCTCTCCCCACGTAGCTCCACTGTGCACGAAATCATGAACTCCTCTTGCACAGTAAGCTCTGACATCTCTTAATTAAAAACATATGGCTGAATAATACTGGACAAGTGAGATTATTACAGGTCAAAGGGAGGTACAGTGACAAACAATCTGCAAGAGGGAGCATGAAATGCCTTTCTGAACGTTTTTAGCACATATAATAGGAAAATCACCTCACTTGGAGTCCTATCAGTCACATACAGTCAGACTTTCCTCTCTAATCTTCCCCTCTCCATAAAAACTCTTTCATGGCTGCCTTATACGCTTGACATTCAATTAATGTTTCAGTCATGTGCGCATAGAGCACTGACAGCAAGCCAAGAATGCTGGATCTTTGCAATCAGGTGTCATGCTGCTATCACTGAGCCTCACATTTGGTTTGTTTTCTTTAATGACAAATGGGTGGGGTGTTTGAAAAAAAGGCCCAGCTCATATTGCTTTTCGAATGCAGCCTGTCTCATTTGCATCCCATGCGTTTGTTCTATCCTTAGCATGAGAATAAACTAATGTGCTCCTCGTGACCTTGTTTCCAACTGCTGATAAAGGAAGCAAGGGTGACCGTGTTCTCACAAAAATTTGCTCGTAGTTGCCTGAATCAGCACACTCTGTTGTCTGATCTGCTGGTGCTGACCTGAGATTCCTCTGCCACTCCCAGCCCTCTGCATTTTAATGAAGACCAGATGAAAGGGAGCCGGGCGGAATTAAGGCTGCATCTCAAATTCAAATATAAAGTGGTCGAAGGAATTGCTTCTGAAACAGCATATTTACTGGTCCAGTTGGTTTGAGTGAATCGTCTGTAGACGTCACTACTTCCACACTGTTCTGAAGTAGTTCACACCCATTGTAAATTTGGGGCACTGAGTATGTTGTCTGATAATTTAGACCAGCAAGTTTCCCATGTTTTATTTAGTCAGTAACTTTTTGTTATGCAAAGGTATTAGTCATAAGAGCAAGAGAACAAAGTGTTACCCCAATACACTAATTAACTACAGCACTTGTTGACTCAGATGAGCTTGTGTGATGTAACAGAGGAAAACCAGTCTCAGAATGCTGCTCTACTTGCTCTGTATGATGCTACAAATGATAACTGCAAATCACTATCATTATCATGATCATCATCAACGAATGACTGTCTAAAATCTGCATCTTAAAATTGTAATCCTTAAGATTTTAAGCCTGGTTGATTTGGCGACATCCATGGTCAAAATTTAACAGCGATTGCAATATATTACCGCCGCAAGTACTTCTTTCAGCACCTTCTTTATCGAAAATAGAGCAAATCAAAAATACATTGTAACCAAAGAAACTAGATTGTTGGCCAGTCAAAATCATTCTAAGTAATAAAACAAATACACACACATCCAAAGAAACAAGGGGCAGGTGCAAGGCTGAATGCAGACAAACTTAGTAAAGAAAAATAACAGTTTGCACACTGCAAGGCTCCTTGGTATGCTTAAAATGCAACCATAATGTGTGACGTTTCGAGCACAAAGGCTCTTCTTCAGACTCAAAGTAATTAACCACCAATGATTTCAGGGCGCAGACGCGACCTCCCAGCTGTCCACGATACATTTTTGATTAACGAGGGCTACTTCCAGATATGTCCCACCCCGGAACCCCTGGTATTGTGTTGAAACCTGTTTCCCCCCTAGACCCACCTGATCAGGATGGGGAAACAGAATTGGACACAACAGCGACCATGTAAACTGGCTATACATGAAGCCTGTGAAAGCAGTGACTAAGCTAATGCTAATGTTAGCACAAGTCAATGGATTTCTCAGTAGCCACTACCAAACTCTGACTGAAACTCCACAGTGCACCCAAAGCGAGTCTAACATGGCAACAGTCTATGGGGGTGAATTTGAGAGCTGCTAGCATAATATAAGAAGTCAGACTACAGCTAAATTTCTTTCAATTTTGGGTCTAGTTACAGTAAAGATGGGCTACACTTAGCAGCAACAGGAAGTAAACAAATTCAGCAGCTCTTATGGTATGTCATTACAAAGTTACACTGCCAACTACCGGCCTAGCATGCTTACTACAGCGCTTTTGGTTGTTCATGTAAACTGGCTGAATCTTCTACTCTCTTGTCTAAGTAGCGGTTTAGTAACAGCTGTGTTACCAGCGTTGCACTGTATTGAACCAGCCAACTGAAAGTGCGAGCTATATAGCTGCTTGCATCTAGAAAGCTGCTTGAATTCATCAATATCCAGCTGCCATTCTTCCAAGGTGAAAACGTAAATAGGCTACACCTGCACAACGCAGGTAGAGGCTACACCCAGCCAACGTGACTAACTTAAAACATTAATATTACCACCTAAAAATTATAAAATTTCTCACCTGACCAGCATAATGCTATTTTATTGGTTAAAAGCTTTTATATTTTCCTCTTGACACGCCCAACGCGATGTGTTAAAAACACACGGACTCATTAAAAGTGTAATCCCCGTGTCTCTTCAACCCACCTCTGAAACCTCTGGTCCTGTGGGGCACAAGACAAAAATCAGGTTCACATTAACTTCGGTGACAAACACATTACACACATTTTTATAACCTCACAATAAAACTTCCCAGGTAAATGCTTTTAATGTGAGCAAGCAACTGCAAGAAATGTTTTAAACAGTGATGCTGATTTATGTATTGCATTTTTTCATGTAGACCCTTTGTCTTAGGAAGGAAATGTTAATCACAGGTATGGCGAATTCCCTCTCTACAAACAAAAAGTATTAAATACAGAGGCGTGTATATACCCTAAATAGCTAAATGCCACCAAAATTCAGTATCAAAAATGCAGTTTGATTTAATGAAAATTTCAGGGATTATTACTCAAAGTAAATACAGTTATTCAGGTCTTAGAAAATTTGTTATTTTACTGAAAAGCTAACAACATTAAAAACAGCTACAATCTTTTCTGGCACCACACTCCAATTTACGTCTGCCACAAAAGAGCACTTTTATACTTATTGTCATTAAATGTACAAAACAGCATCCAAAATTACATTTTCTTTCTTTTTATCTCGGTGCTGTCTGACAGCATAAATCTAGCTCATAAAAACCTTCCTTCCTTCCAATCTTGATGCTTTCGCAGGCGAATATGGCAGCTGCCTGCAGCCTTTGATTTCATCTTGCCCCAGATCTGCATTGTAATGAGCACTCGGGTCAATCAATAATTCACTGCAGCTCAGTTATAAAAAAAGAGGGGAAAAAAACAAACAGATCAACTCTAAAACAGGAGAAGGACTTTGATCAGTGCCATCTACAGGCACATGTAGCCCTGTTGTGTTGCTTTCTTCTCTCTGTTGTATTTGTTGTAGCTGAGAGAAATAGGGTGAAGAAATATGCATCTGTGTGTCTGGGGTGTGTGTGTGTGTGGGGCGGGGGATGCATGGACTGCATTACATTTAGTGTTCTCATTCATATGTTTATTCTATCTTTAATGGAGAAATTACATCTGCATTGACTGATGGCAAGGCTGACTGTTTAGAGAATCATGTTGTTACTTGTTTAAAGCTTTCCGTACGTCAGACTGCAACATCTATTGCTAGTTTTTGCTAAACTACAGGATCAATCTATTTCTCACTGTGAAGTGATTACCTTCTAAGTAACCATAAATGTGGCTTTTATTTTCTGGAGAAAAAAAAAATTGTATGCAATAAACCAAAAGTGTGTCCGTTGTTGACGTTGTAAGGAAACGGTCATTGTACCAATATTGATTGTCTGATGCTGTCGATGTCATGCAGCTAAATTCATCCAGCTGCCATTTGTTGTTGGTGCTGTAAAAAAATCAATATTGCTAGAAAAATAACAAAATATAACAACAAAACTAGTTAAAGGACCATACCAGTGTTACTACATGTCATTAGTGGCCACATACATTACATAAAAACCCCACCCATTTTTTTTCCCCAGAATGGCTTTATCTATGAGATATGGTGTTTGTTTACTCTTTGTTCAAATTCAATAATGGTTACGGAAAGTCCTTGAAAATATGTGATGAAAATGTGTTAGTTAAAAAAAAACATCTGTGTCAAAATCCCTCTTCACACTACTATTCCAGCCTGGAAGGCAGCACTTATGAGGAACTGTTTTTCCAGGCATAATAACTTTTGTCCCCTCTTCCTATCTTGATCTTTCAGGGACTTTTGACCAAATAAACACAGACATTCTCTTTAGAAGGGAGAATTACCAAAACCTAGCAATTTTCACATGTCCTATGGTGTTTCTTTACCCTGTTTCAACATGAATGGCAGTCAATGGACTTTAAAAATCTGAGATTTACTAAAGTATACACATGGGCAAATTTTATCAACAACATTTGTGGGAGATAGGGGCGATCTGTGCAAATGGTGAGAAGTCAAAAATAGCCTGGTATGATCCTTTAAGTCATGACATGCAAGTGTGCAATAAAAAAAATAGTGTATTGCCGATTGAATAGTTACTTAATCATGGTTTAGATTCCCTGTAAATTAAACAATCCATATTGGTTTAATGATATTGTGCAGCCAGTTCATTATTACATGGTTATCTTGTGTCTCATGCCTTCTCTTTCTCTGTGTCTGTATCAATAGTTCCTCCAGAGGACCCAGTTATCAGTGGTGGGCCGGTGGTGAGCCTAAGGGCCGGTGACCCGCTCAATCTGACGTGTCACGCTGACAACGCCAAACCAGCAGCCTCGATCATTTGGATCCGCAATGGAGAGGTCCTGAACGGGGCCATGTACTCCAAGGTAAGCATAGAGGTGTGTGTCATTCCAGGTTTGATGGCCAACTGGGGTGGGGTGGTCTGGGGTACCATTATGGGCAAAGATAGCATCTTGGCTGTGCTTTCATTTACTAGACCAGTTTCTAATAAAAGTAATTTTAGATAGGGAATGAAAAAAATCTTTCTTCCCATTTGTGCATGTCTTGCTTTGCTGTAAATAACTCCTACAAAAGTGCTAAACATCCATGAGATGTTTCAGAGTGGCTGCCTGAGTCACTGGTGGGTGTTCGCCTCGGCATCCAGACTGCTTTTTGAAATAAAAATCCCTTGAAAATCCAGGTTGTGTTTTGATTACAAAAAGATGGCTGGCCTCTGCTATTTTTTTCTCCCAGCATACAAATCAATTCAGACAAGCAGATGGCAAGATCATGGAACTGTCAGTGACTTTCACATTCCTCACCGGTGTTTTGATCTCCTCCTTCATTGGCATTTGTCTCTCTTCATTTTCTCAACTTGTAGGGAAATCTACTATGTCACTTTCTGTGCTGAAATCTGTCTGAACCATTTCACAGCAATCTATGATTCTCACTGACAGATCGTGTTCCCACTTCTTGATGCTGCTGTACACAATAGCGGGTGTTCACACTAGTGTGGTGGTGAGATCACCTGACACCAGAGACTCTTGACTGACTTTCACCCTTAAGGGTAACCATACAATCAACACTGTCATGTTCTATTTCCATTAAAAACAAAGGACAGAGAGAGACCAGGCACTTTAGAGCACTAACACCTCCCCCACCTCCTCCTGCTCCCCACGCTGCCTCATCCCATTATCGGCTTTTTTCAAAGAGCAGATAAATGCCATTGATTGGGACTCGGGTACGGCACCAGGCCTATTTGAATAAAGTGATTGCTTGAGGTGCCGCTCACTAATGGTGGGCGGAGAATGCACTTCCTGCCTTCACTTCCTCTCCGTGCAAAGGCAGATATGAGGACATTCTGTGCTGAGCTGATGGATGCTTGCATATCTGCACTGAGCCCTAGATTGTCCCCTGTCCCCCTTATCTCTATTGCCAACCATTAAAAAGCAATGGGTTCGATTAAAAGGAGATGACTCCTTTTTGGGGTCCGAAGAGCAGTAGGGGAACGTTTCGTAAGCATAATCATCTGCTCTGATGGTCTTCTCATCTCCCATCGATGAAGAGGACTAATGTGAGCAGATGTGGCGGAGGATTCACAGAAATGGCTTTCCTGATGGTGTCATATCTAATGACAGTTCTGACCCAAAGATAATTTTCCACCAAGGCCTCCAAAACCTTATCTCTGTGACCTCTTAGAAAACTATTTACTGGACCAGTGGTTAGAAAAAAAGTGTACAGTTAAGCTACCCCTTAACAAAAATGCGTGTTGGTTTTATCATATAAGAGAGTCACTGACTTATCGTTCGTGAATGTAGCTTTCAACAAACAGAACTGTATTATATTGTGAAGGAGGCACCCAAAATAATTAAGTGGCAGAAGCCTGTCGCAGGAAGGTGATTGGTTCAGATATCAAGACTAGCTGTGAAAATGTGGGCAGAGGAATTTAATGAATAATGTTCTCTCTTTCTCAAACACTCATTTCCCATCTGCTCCAGAGAAGTCGCTCGGTGGCAAACAGAAAAGGACTGTTTGTAATGTGCAGCCTCCAGGTCTAAGCTGTGGTTCGGAGGTGTGCACACTTGCTCCGTGATACTTTCGCACATGAATGGCACATTTGAAAAACACAATGCATTCCCCTCTCCAAAGGGCTACAGATTTTTTTCTGAATGCTCTGGTGGCAAACTGAGAGGTGAGCAGGAGTCTGGGGAGTTATCTCGCTGTTGGGGGTGTAAAAAAATAAAAAGACTAATGACATTTTTACGAGCTATTCGTGTTGGCAGGAGCAGACTTGTGCTTTTTATTGTAAAACCCTCTCAGCTTTGCAGTAAAACTGTGTTGCTGTTTAATATCAGGTAAAATTGCTGAAGTTAATATAAGTGGCTACTGTTGATGGATATCATTTTCAGCAGAAAAAAAAAATCATTTTTTAAATTCTAGTTCTTCATATTTTCCCTCCTGCAGGTATTCAAAGCAGCTGCTTTTTCTGCATGTCAGTTTCAACATTTCATTACCCATCTTTCATCTGAGTTTTGGCGTCATTAGAGCACTTTATTGCAATTTAATCATCACATTCACTGAGTAAAACGGCGAGAAAATGCTTACAAACAAAGTAACCAATTAAAATTTAAGCAGACATTAAATATATCCCTTTTTTAATGAAGCAGGTGTAGTTTCCCCAGCAGTGGTACTTCGAGCTATAGTACTTTTTCAATGCGGCCATTTTAAAAGATCTGAAAAGATTTGGGCAGGCTAATTAACCTCGTTTTTGTTAGCATTAAAATTAAAAGTGTGATCTGAAACATAGATCACTGCAATTAATTGCTTTCAACAACTTTTGAAAAGATCCTTTTCAGGGTGAGTGCTGAGTTTAGTTAAACAAAAGAAATCTATTTAACCCCAGTGACCATGTTAAAAAGGTGTATTTTCATATCTACATAAATATGTAGTACAGTATTAAAGTTATCATTTATTTTAGTCAAAGAACTCAGAATAAAAAAATGTTCAACTAAAGGCAAGAATTACTTCTGGCTTGCTGAACTGGTTTGCAGAATATTAATGATATATAAATTGTGAGATTTTGCTTCCTTTGTAAATTCAGCACCATCTGTGGAGAGGCATCTTTCCTCTTCGTCACCTTCTGATCCAATCAAAGTGTTCCCCACACGCCTGTCAGTGGGTCATTTTCATTTCTTAACATTTAGCTTTACGTTTTTTGATGACTGGAGGGTTTGAATGGCATACTCATAAAATTTGACTGGTATGCATGTCGGAATGTTTTCCGTTAGCTTACATATAGATTAAAAAAATGAAAATCACAGTTTGTGTTTGTACACATTAAATCTGAAAATGTCAATAAACAGATTTTTTTTTTAAAAGTTTAGTTTCCAAAGCCATTGTACCTGCGCACAGATGACCTATCTTTGTAATCCGTCCTCAAGGTTCAGCAATTCTGCTTTTACTTTGCCTTTAAAACCACACTTTAAGAAAGTAAAACTTTTAGTTCTAGTTTATCTGAACACAAAATATATTGAAATGTGAAGAAAATCCCAACTTCAACAATGAATCCACTGGCATCCTTGATCACTAAATAGGCTATCATTTAAAATTCTTGCTAAAAGTCTAGTTTGTTAGACATCAGAAAATAGAAATATTACTACATTTGGTATTCATGTTAGAGGCCGAACACATTTTAAACCTGAAAAATGCAGGTAGAGTTTCAAAGTCAACGCAGTGAAGCTTTAGGACTGTCACTGACTTAGCACAGCTGGCAGCCGCAGCACATCAGGTTTCGATGAGTAGATTACCCGTTTGGTTCAGCTGTTTTTTTTTCTTCTTCTTCGTCTCCTTTTTTTCTTTTTTAAATGAGTAGATTATCCAAAGGGGCCAAACTTTAGAAGCCTCTGATTGACCTTTTGCTGACAGACCACCTTGTTAAGTTAAAGCGAAGCTTAGCAGTTGCAGCTTTAAGTCAAGCTTGGTCAGCTATTGTTACTGTATGTTAGCAAGCTCGGAGCTTGTGTAACCATGGCACTGTTTTTGTGAAAAGAAAGCAATCTATTTTAAAATGAGCCATACTGGCAAGAAGTAAACCCTCGGAGAATAATACGAAATGTGGTGGATGGCAGAGAAATGATGTAAACAAACACAGCCAGAACCAAAGGAAAGCAAACGAAAAGACGTCAGTTTAAGCGGCTGTCAAAAAGAGAGATGCACGGGTTCTGCTGCTTTTGTTAACACATTCATTAACTTGATAAGCCACAGTTTGTCTTATTTCCACGTGTTTATACCCTCCTTCACCCTCTAGTTTCAACAATGCTGCTTTGAATACACACTGACAAAAACAATCTTTTCTGTCTCAATCTTCTTTCTTTTGTCGCTCATCTCCCAGCATGGATAAAAATATTCTTCACATAGGCTTCAGGCCGTGATATGAAAATTTATCAATTTGTAATGTGGCATGGTGTTGAATTCAATGGAGCAGCCTGCTAACCCTCTTTCTAAGATTAATGACTTTAGACAGGTCCAGAGCGAAGAGGGAAACAATCCTGATTGTGTCAGAAAGGATATTATATTGACATATCCGGCGTGTGACAGCTGATGCGTTCTGCTTTAGAAGTGTTTCACGCACAGCTATGAATTGCATGACGTGGTTCATGGCATAGGAATGGACTTCACAGAGCCATGTATCACATCTATGATATTCTTACTCTTAAAAAAAAATTCCTTACTGCCGTACATTAAAAAAATGTTTTCAATCCAACACACAGAGACGATCTGATGCAACCAAAGAGGTGCTTTGAGGCACTTGAACTATGAAGTGGTTGAATAAAAAAGACTTCTCTTGAAATGTTTTGCTGTCTGATTTTACAAATTCAATGACATTTTAATTATATTATTCAGAACATGGTATGCTTAAGAGAGAATGAGAGCTCATGCTTAGATAAGTTTTATTTAAAAAAAACTCTTGTATTAAAGTGGAGAAATGAGGACATAATTACTACTGGTATGTTCACTGCCAATGAGCCACAGTTTGACTCAGCTACTGATTAATGGGTAGCAATTATGGGGGTTTATATATACGCAGCTCAGGACACTTTAATGTACAGTTAAGTACTGTGGCTAAGTTTCGCAGAAGTGACGCCTCAACTTACCTTTTGTGGCTTTCTTTTGTTTTATATTTTTACTTATTATTAGTACTTATTAATGTGGAGCATTGGTGTCTCTCAGATGTGGGGGTGTGACATGCAGACATTTTATAAAATAAAAGAAATATCTGCAAAGTAGTCCACGTCTGTGAGGCTAATCCTTAGGTACCAGCGCAGTAGAAAGTTTGCTGTCAGCTCCCTCTTGGTCAACATTGTAGTTCTGTTTCCATGATGGGGAACTTATTTTCTTTTAAAACACAAAGCCACAGTGAGCCTGCTTTAAAGAGATGGCAGGGAAATGCATCTTGACTTTGTGGTTGACCACACTGTGCCCTGTTGCCCACGCAATTTGTTCTACTCAGTGACTTTGTTCTGCCCCGCACTGGTTAACATAGACTCCCAGAGCCCTCCCCTGAGCGTTTTAGGGAGAGTGAGAGCTACTGAGCGCTACCAACCGATTCCAGATGGCTTCCACAATGTAGGGCTCAGAGGATGAGTGCTGAAAAGAAGATTGATTTCCTTTGTGGAGTATGACAAGCCATGCACTAGAGCGCAGCTCTCCAGACACACAAAAGAGGCTAAAAAAAAAAAACCAAAAAACATATTTCTACTTTTTTATTTTTTTATTTTTTATATAAATCAGCATTGCAGTGAAACTACAGGGTATAGAGTGATGGTTTCCCGTTGCTCCCTCATGGGACAAGATGTGTGAATTCATAAATGTGTTTTACAGTTTTACACCCTTGCTAACAAAGCCTGTCATGTAAACTGTTCCATCCCTCTTCTGTGTTTGTGCAAGATGTGATTGAGAAGGTTGTCGCTTTAAGTAGAATGAGATGAGTTTTACAGCTTTTGTTACATGCAGTTTAACTTCTCTAGTAATAAAGTTTGAAGTTAGTAACTTTTGTGATATTTCTGTTTGGGGTAATGTATAATTGCAAGTCAGCGCTGTCTGAGAAAATAAACAGCATCAGCCTTCGTGCAGTCGAGTCTCTCTACCTCGTTTAAATGCAGTATCACACTATGTTGCCATGCTGTCCATTTTGTTTAATGGTACAGACATGGAATATAAATTATCGGACACAGAAACCCGGAAAAATTATTAACTTCAAACTTTCCGCAAAACGACTCAAGATGACACGAGTTGAGCTGCATGTGTATGTACCGAGAAATGCATTACTCATCTCTCCTTCTACCTCAGACTACAAGTTAGCAATCAGCCCTCATATCATGCAAGCAAGTGGTTCTCAAAGTGGATCCAGAGATCTTCAGAAAGAGATTTCTTTATTTTCACTATTATTCTATCTAACTAACATAATGATAGTATGTTGGTCTATTTTGGTAATAGGTTTCGACCATTTTTTGTAATCAAAAAATCGAAAAACAAAAATCTTATTAGATGTGTGTCAGTGGTCTAAATTGTCAGATTGTAGAGCCTGTTTTAGAACAACTGGCGTAAAAAGTTGACAATCCTTGAACTTGACCTATTGAAGATGTTATCCAAAATGCTTTAACTCTTTGTACGCCCAGTGTTAGAGGAGAAGT
>JAQFJB010000023.1:7946986-7961125 GCA_029874875.1 Naso minor
CGGTCATCATCGGCATTGCTGTGGGAGCTTTTGTGGCCCTCATTGTCCTCATGGGCACCATTGGAGCGTTCTGTTGCACCCGTTCACAGAGAAGTACGTCTCTTTTCCCTGCTCCACCCACTGACGCATGCATGTTGGAGTACTGAATTGCCCCCAAGCACACAAGAAAAATGTCCATCTCGTCAAAAGTGGAATTTTTTTCATTAAAAAACTAATAGAAAAAAGTCCGCTGTCAAGGTTAAACAATTATGCCTGTCTGCAAGTTTTAACTTGAGGTTTTCTAAATATGTGTGCATCTATGAGATGAAGGAAAAAGAATTATTTAAAAATGCCAACTGCTTCGAGAAATTTCCGAGACAAGATAAATGGCTGGAACACAGTGTCACACTCAATACAAGATGAAATCACTTATTGAGATGGACATCTTTTTGTGGTGCAGAGATAGCCAGATTGTAATAAGGGCTCATTTCATGCAATCTCAGTCTGGCTGCATTCGCTTTTGAGGCTATTTACATCATACGTTATGTTCTCTGCCACCCACCCATGTACCAAGTGACTCAGGTTAGAGGCAGTCAGCTGCTGTCTCTATCCAAGACCCAATTTGTGCTACTGGTCCCTTCAGCATGTCTATTGTTTGTATACTACAGAGGAAGCGCACCTGGTTATGCCCTCACTGCCCGTCTCCATCTGTGCTCACCAGAGAGAACTTGCAAGCAAAATTAAGACAGAAAGTAAGACTTTGTTATATGACAGTATCATCAGCATTGTCCCAAACAGAATGAGCCACCGTGAAAAGGCTTTGTGAGATTGCATATGTATGCAGAAAAAAGATAATCTTGTGTTGGCAGGAAGCAAATGATTAATAATACTTTGCATTGTTTTCGGGGAAATGGGGGAGCTCTCACAGACCAAACCCAGGGATCTTTGCTAAATTCTGTAATACTGCAAACTGCACTAGTGGGAAATTAACAAGTCAACAAATACAGAGTGGTGCTTATCCAGTGTATAAAAATATATGTGTCGTCTGTTTCTGCCAGATCTGAAAGGAGTCGTATCCGCGAAAAATGACATCAGGGTGGAGATTGTGCACAAAGACCACAATGCAGCACGGGAGAACGAAGAGCACACCTCCATGAAACAACTGATGGTGAGTGTGAGTGTCGTAACATACTACTTTCAACTTCTTTTTCCTGTTTAAAGAGATAAAATCAACATTTTTGCTATTTAGATGCATGTCCTTCTTAAAGCTGAGGTAGGCAATGTCTGGAAATCAAGCTAGCTGCATCATTAAACTCCAAAGAAAGCAACTCTACTGCACCCTCCCCTCCCTGTTTTTGCTCCGGCTCGTGCTTTATTTTGTTTGTTGTCGCTCTCTATTCTAAGGCCAATTAACACCAAAGATTTATGACAAGTTGAAACAGGTGCAGGAAAAATTGCTGTGAAATAAGCTGGTCCATCTCAGCTTGACTAAAGCCAGCTGAAACTATTGTTGCTAGAGGCCAATTTTAGAGCCTAAGGCACGTCACTTGTTTCAACAGCCATTCAGCTCATAGTGTTGCTAAGAGGCGTAGCATAGAGAAGCCAGTAGGAAAACATGGTCTCTGAAATTACCGTGATTGGTGAAGAAGTTCTGTCGTGGTCTGAATACAGAGCGAAGGAGAGGTGCAGTCAGTGGCGCATTGAATGCAGTTGTACATTTGACCGCAATTCCTGGAAAATGCATTGCTTTGTGTGTTATAGGAAAATGGAAAGGCATGTAGACTGTATGTGTGCTGTAGTCGAGGCACAGGAGCTATATTTACTGACATTATGCCACTAGCCTCATGAGCAAAGCAGACAGCAATACATTCATACTATGGGGATGCATACTGGGTAATCCTACAGTGGGTGTACTTCTGTATCTGCATGCCTTCTAGACACATAAAGAACTGCTTCCTCTTTGGAACTGTACCAGTGTTTTGGTTTTCATGTAGCTTGCTCCAGGGCTGGGCTATTTGCAGCGTGCGGTTTTGGATTAAATTTTCTTTCAAAAATACTTAATACAGTCAGTATTTGATGGCGGCAAAGTGAAATGAGCTTAGCCACCTTACAAATCTGCATTTTGTTAAGATAAATAAATGATATTCGCAGTTACATTATTAATGCTTCCTGCCAGCCCTGAGTGAAGGTAAAACGTGCCTGAGTGATATTAAAAAAAGAGAACAAGTAATAAAAAAGTGAATTCCTCCCATTTCAAAATGTCTATTTATTCAGAGTGGAAGACTCTTGGAATCTATGCAGACTCTTAGTATATTCTGCTTGATTCGTGTGCAGGTTGAACGAGGAGAGTTTCAGCAGGAGTCTGTTCTGAAGCAGCTGGAGGTATTACAAGAGGAGGAGAAGGAGTATCAGCACATTAAGGTACGACTCATGAACAACAACAGCATGGAGGCAAGAACGTCAGAGAGAATGAGAGCGAGAAAGGTTGCAAGAGAGAGAAAGAGAACGCCTTCGGGCCAGAGGGTGGTCTTCAACTTCGGGACCAAAAATAGCTGAAAAACATTAATCCCTCTCCTGCTACACATGATTTTCCAAGTCCAGAGGCAAAATGACTCCAGTTGGAGGTCTGATTTTTAATAATTAGTCTCTCATCAAAGGTGGTTCAAGAAAGCAGAAGCTGGTTGCCCCTTGAGCTGTTATTTAATTTACTTAAGGTGGTAATTATACCATATATGTGGGATTAAACTTTTTTTTGTTTTTTTTAAACTACATGTGAGACTGGAAGAAATGTCATGTATTGATTGATATGATGTATTTTTTAGGTGTATTGGAATTTTACTCTCTCAGCTTTTTTAGCCTCGTTCAATGATGCAGCATACTATGATTCAGTATTCAGTTCAAAATGTTTCTCACATACTGTGTTCTTTAAAGCAACATTCTGTTCCCATTAACATTTCATCTGTCATCTTAACACCGCTAGGACCTGCAGATAAACTTCACTACAGTCTGTTTAACACAATCTGAATATCTTGTTGAGAAAAAAACTATCCTGAACCCTTCATTTGTCCTCCTGTTCAAACCAATGTTGGCACTGGCTCCCTGGAGTGTGCTTCTGTTGTGTTTGTCTGCTTACCTGCTCCCTATGGGGCCCAGGCTTTTTGATCCCAGTTAATGACAGCAAGCATTAGGCGAGAGCAGAGGGGGGACTGAACAAGAGATACAGGCCAGACGCAAACAATCTCCCCGTCTGCGGTCTGATAACGACAAGCATAACGAGGATCCTCTCAGGTTGTCGCTCTCATTTTCCCATTACGAGCATTCTTCTTTTGAGATTTGCCACCGGGCTTACTATGCTTGACATTCGCTTCCATTCACACGAGGACATTAAAAAAACAAACACACACTCACACACGCACACACACATGCCCTAACTGGACCCTTAGCAACAGCACAGTGCCTACAGCCTAGCAGACAAACGAGTGGCACAGCCGTAGCCTTAGAAGCCATTTCAGTTTATACATGAAATCACAGACACTATGATCCATTTAGGTCCAATTAAAGCTGCGATGTGAGTGAACTTTGCAATGACACGTCAGATGCCAAACTATGAATCATCAAGGCCCTTTTAATTAGCAAGAAACTTGCTTTTAAGGTTAGCATGGGGGCTGACTAAATCCTACCACTGAGCACTGATTTCCTCATGATGTACGTGGCTGCCTGTTGCCTTATTTACTCTTTATTTAATATTTGAAGGGTAATTACTGCCAGAATGACCTCGACTCCTGTTGAGCTTTGAGGAGAATACAAATATTAATCCAAATAAATAAAAGAATGGTTCTCTTTTTCTCCCCCTTTTCCCATTTTATTTTACTATAATGTCCTATATAGCCTACAAAAACACAGAAACCATCAGATAAATAAAACATAAAAATAATGATAATTATCTTCTTTCCGGTGTGTTTAGGACCCTACGAATGGCTACTATAGTGTCAACACCTTTAAGGAGCACCACACACCTACCATGGCTGGGAATCAGTCCTCTGAGGTGAGGAACCCCACCAACACAGGTACCCTGGGAAAGCAACGGGTACCAACAGGCATGTCCTTCACCAACATCTACTCCACCCTGGGAGCAGGTCCCAACCGTCTGTACGACTACAGCCAGCGCTTTGTGCTGGGCATGGGCAGCAGCTCCATTGAGCTGTGCGAGCGGGAGTTCCAGCGCGGCTCCCTCAGCGACTCCAGCTCGTTCATTGACACGCAATGTGACAGCAGTGTCAGCAGCTACAGTAAGCCAGACGGCTACGTGCAGTTTGACAAAGACAGCAAGGCGTCGGCCTCGTCCTCCTCCCACTATTCCCAGTCCTCGTCACAGAACTCAGACCTCACCCGGCCACTCCAGAAACGCATGCAGACCCACGTCTGACCACCAGGGAGGGAGGGTGTTTTTTGGGGGTGTAACAAGCAGCCAGGATTGTAAAACTGAAACAGAATCAGCTCCCAGCTGCCCCTATGTAACGATGTTGCTTTGGACATCTGGAGATGCAGGGACTGGTTGGCTTAAACACGCTGTTTGACTTGTTCAGACGTTTTAATGTCCCAAAAAGTGGATCAGGAAGCCTTATATTTCCCTCTTGCTTAACCCATCATCTCCCTTTTTATCCCATAATCAGAACTGTGCCACAGAGAGGTTTATCTGCCAACGCAGCAACCATACAAGTTTGGAATTTGAACATACTTGTTAGCAGAGGACAGAAATATCACAAATGCTTTGTGTGACAATCAGCTCCCCTGGCAAAGACCACTTTTGCCTTTCTGAAGATTGTCATTCATAAAAACTAAGCACGCACGGCAAGATAATGAGTGCGAGTCAATGTCCTACTGCTCTCTTGTAGTTTGAAGCACAAAAATGAATGTGCATGAGGTTTTTTAGTTGATAAAGTGTCAACTCCTCCCTCCCCTCACCCTCCCCTCAGATACTCTATGTTAAGCTTTTTTGTCAAAACTGGTGTCCTGTGTAGATGGAAGAAAACTTTCTCCGTGTGCCCAAAGACGTCTCGAACGTTTCAAAGAAACGGCTGCTTTTCTCTCCGCAGCGGTATCTGGGCCACAGAGCCGGGCAGATAAAAAGGGGCTGAGATCTCATTTTAAATCCATGAGTCATTATTTTGCTGTGACACTCTACGATAAAGAATATCAGTGTACATATGTGACTGTAATTTCTTTTCTAGCATCTAATTTCCGACTATTTTTCCTCATGAAGGACTCTAAATGAGACACGAGCGCCTCTTCTTGTCCATATCTGCTTTGCCTTGAGGGGATTTTCTGGACTGTGTCAATATAAACTTTCACTAAGCAAGATAGGCACACGCTATCAGCTCTCCTGTTGATGGAGAGCTGGATCCTCCATGGTTTTACTGCACCAGATTCAGCTTCAAGGCACACAGCAGGGAAGCCCACAAACTGCAACATCTTAGGTTGCACTTGCCAGCTTCTCCTGCTAAAGCCGCAGATCAGGTACCTGTTCAATGAAATGTAAACATATTTTAGCCAAGCTTCTTATTGTGTGGATATTCCATAGCTGTTGTCAATATCAGAATTGACACCAGCGCTTGACTGCATACCTACCTGTGATCACGCTGGTTATCAAGGGACATGAAAAACAGACTTAGAAAATGTGTTTTATTTTGCTGTCTGCTGTTCATTTTTTGGCACTAATGGTGACTCTTTTCAAGTGTATTGTTTTGGTTTTGTTCTGTTCTACACCGTGTGTGATATATGAAATTGGATTTATTATTTAATCACTGACACTGTATTTGTTTTAGCTGAGAGTAGAAACAGAGAGTAGTGATTTAACTTGCAGCTACACACACGCTCATATTCTGCGTAAAAATTTCAAGGGGAGGCTTTTGTCAGGAGTGTTTTGGTCATGCATTGTGCATGTATTTTTGCAGGACACAAGCTTTTCTTTGCAGCCCCCTCAATAACACTGGGCATCCTAATGCAGACTTGTGCATTTTAAGTGTATTATAACCTGGATACCACACAGCACACTATGTCAAGTTCAATTCTGACCTCTAAATAAGATGCAAACCCAACCAAATCTGTGTTTAAATCTTGTGTTTTGGCTGAAGGCCAGTAAATGTGGATCTTGTCTGTAACAGCCATATTTACATCATAAATAACATCAAATTTTGAATTAAGCCATCAAAAGCCTTACATGTCTAATGGCTTTCAAAGCCTGTTACAGCCATAATTTAGAGAATCAGATTATTTGTTTTGTGATCAGTTCTTTAAAGGGTAAAGTTCCTGGAAAACAACGGCAGATTACTGTAACATCATCCCAGTTGCTCAGTTGTTCTCTGTCGCTGTTCTCTGTCATGCGTATTTTACCCACTCAAACAAAAACTTGACAGAAAGTGTATCAGGTTACAATATGCCATATCTAATTATGTAGTTTATCAGTATCTTCCATAGTGAAGCAGTCAACTGGGATGAAGTGAGCCTGAAACTATGGAATCCGCCTCTAAACCGATGAAAAAAAAAAACCAAGTATGGCGTTTCCAACAAAAGCAAGTTGTTGTTGCAAGCACTTTACATATGATTATATTCACAGCATTTGAATGGGGTTTTCCACTTGAGTGGCAGTGGTTTGGACTCTAATTTTACAAATGGATTGGCGCCCATTGTACAGCTTAAGACAAAAAGCTCTGTTTCAACGCTGATAATCCAGCTTGGCACTTAGCAGACTGTATATAAATCTCTAATGCTTTCTTTCTGTATATAATTTTTTCCTGGCTTTTCTTTCTTTTCTCAGTCAGATTTCATTATATTAGAGCTCAACAAATCCAAATGGCATCAACACTGCAAGACAGACAATCATTTTCTCTTTGTTTCCCTTCCAAAAATTTCATCAACCTTCCTTGATTCTCACAAATTACAAGAAAGACTTGTGCGAGCAGATTCTCTTCCCCCTGATCTCACGGGGGGGAAACTCAGACTCTGTACACCGAGCACATGGGAGGCTATAGGATGAGAAGCTGAGCTTAGCTGGTACAGCTTTGAAGTGATATGCACTAAGAGGTTATTATACCTTCAGCCCTTCTGAGAGATGCCCAGATGTCCAGATGCCCAGCAATATATTGCATTTTGTACCATGATGACAGTCAAGTAAGCCAGTGCCATTTTTCATTTATTCTTCTCCATATTTAAGAGAGCAGGATTAAATTCTTACCTTGATATTGGCAGCAGTCAGTTATGGTGTGATCTAGTCTGCACTGGACAAGCTACCTTTTTTTTATTTGTATTATCATTTGCATATATTATGCGTCATTTTTAATCTGCAGCAACAGAATTGTTCACCATTAAAAACTTATCATAATGCAGACATTCAGCATGTCTTTGCCCAAAAAACCAAACAAATTTGCTTTCCCGTCCAAAGGGTCCAGTTTTACTTATCTGATGCAGCTCCCGCTCTCATCCAAACATAATGCATTTTCCCAGTCCAGAGAATCTGCACACTGCACAGCAAACAGATAAATATTTGATAGGCCAGCCTTCTGTCCCTCCCATCCCCCCATGGCAGCAGCTACAGTGGGCATGAGAGTACCAGTGAGTGCCATGTCAGTCTTTGGGAATCAAAGCCTGTGTGGGGACAAAGTCTGCCCTGCTTACCTGAGGACGCCTCTCCGGCTGGCGCTGGCGGCGCCTGTTTGCCTGGCTGCAAGCACCGCACAGATGCCAGGGGCATAACAGATGAATAAACACAAAGACCCAAAACAATTACAAGGGGTTGCTGCCCTTCCCCTAATAAAACAAAGCAACCCTTTCATGGGGGATGCAGGGCAGTCCCATTCAGATGAAGATGAATAGCTGGTAGTGCACTGGACATTTCTAAAGTGAAAAACAGCGGTTATGAGGAATGTGAGGTGAAAATTAGTTCATAAGTATTTGTAATGGTTCCTCCGCTCACTGGCTGTATTAATGCACAAATAATTTTGCTTGATCTAAACAAACTGGAAAAATAAGGATTTGCTGAACATTAGTACTGCCAATATCTCACCTTTGCCTGCAAAAAAGGGTAGTTTACATTAGGGCTTTTATGAGTCTCCATCATTGTATGGTAGGTGTAACTGTCCATGATGGAACACATTAGAGAAGGTGCCATTTCAAACATCTAATTGATCATAAAGACCCTTTCTTTACTGTGTAAATGCTCTCTATCACTGTTTCTCTCTTTCTCTCTCACATCTTTTCTTTTTTTACCAATCAATACCTTGTTAGTACTTTAATAACAAACAACAGTAAGGAAAAAGGTCTGGACTAAGTAGTATTTGCAAATAAACCTCAAAGTTTGCATTGGCCTGCAGGGCACAACCGAAATCAGTGTGATTTGCTTTGCAGCATACAGTGTACGATAAGTCACAGACAATTGAAAGAATCACAGAAAAGCATTTGAAAGTCAAATGCATATGCATCCCTCTGATTGGTTGAATTGCTCTGTGCTCCAAATAACGCAAACTAGTGTGCAAATACTGAAGGACCCAGGTCTGAAAAAGCACTTAACTTCGAAGGTCATTTCAAGAGTTTGTATAAATAGTGAACCATAAGCATAATTGTAATGAAAAAAAAAAACATCATGTAAATTTTACTTGGTGAACCACTATTTTCAGGCAGTGGCCCTCTGTATCTAAGAAAAAAAAAAGAAAATGGTTGTATTTTAACTGTACTGGTCTGTGAATCTATGATGCTTTTGCTCTGTATATTTGGAAAATAAAAATGATGTTTGAGTTTGTGTTTGTATTGCACTGTCTGTCACAGAGAATGAATGATAATATTGGATGAACAAATCATTTATTCAGAAGTTCAACAGGATACTTGTGAAAACTAAGAGGCTGCTTTCACAGACTCACACTATTACCATAACAACACACAGCCAGCAGGCTACAAGCAATGACACAACACCACAGTGCTGCCCAGGGGATTTAAGATACGAATCGGTCGCACAGTTTGCATAGTTAGGCTGCACCAGCACTAGGCTAGATAGGTGCCTCACGTTTTCTTCTTCAACAAATTTGGAAGTTTATGTTTGTCAGTCCTGTTTCTATACAGTTAAAGGACTGTTTTCTTATTTGGAACTCCTGGTGGCTTCGCAATTCCTTTCAAACCTCTCAACCTCAAAAATTAGTCTCTCCACCTATGTTAACTGTAAACTGGGGCAGTGGCAGCCTAATGGTTAGAGAAGTGAGTTTGTGATCAGAAGGTCTCCAACCAGTAGGATTTGTGTGGGTGGTGAAAGTGAAGGGAAAATGCTTGCTTCACCCGTATTCCACCTCTGAGGGTCCTTGAGCAAGGCTCCTAATTACTCCATTGGAGCTGCTCGGTGGCCACAGATAAGCCTGTCGCTGTACTGGGAAGCTTCCAGGTGTGAATGTGTAACTGTGTGAATGTGATCAGGGCATCCCTGAAAAAGAGAGTTCACTCTCAGTGGAACCCTCCCTGAATAAAATAAAGGTTAAAAAAAAAAATGAAACTGGACATCTGTGTTCATTTTAAAAGTGTAGCCTAAGTCTTTGCAGTTAATTTTGGGATATACATATGTTGTTAATACTGTGTTAGTTGTTAGTAGAGCTCTGTTTTTATCAGCATGGGACAGTCTCAGTTTTACTCTAAAGCTTAGGCCTACATTCTGTGCATTTTCTATAGCAAAAGCCATTCTCTCTTTAATTGCCAACCTTTGTTGAAAAAACCCACTACTAAAAATTAAATTTTAAAATGAAACATTAATATTACAAGAAAATGTACAATGTTGAGGGGAAAAAATATAAATTATTAATTGCCATGGTGAGACATTCTACCAAACCTTGAGGGAAGCAATGGAGGACAGAAAATATGTGATTTCGTGTACAGGACAACAAAAGGCCTAATAAAAGCAAAAACAAATAAAAACAAACCAGACAGACAAATATAACCCAAGCCAAAAACAAATATGAACCAAACCTACTTTGTTTGCTTACGGCAACTGCTGTCTGCATGATTTTTCTCTTTAGCTTACACAGGCCAACTCAATTCGGTTTTAACCTAACCATATGTCAGAGGAGCACAAATAGCAAGATGGGAACCAGTGTTGAAAGCAAATTTTGATTTGGTTTTTTGTCACAGTCTATTGACTAAAATGTAATTTAGTTTTAGTCATATTTTAGTCATCTGAAATTTTTTAGTTTTAGTCTTGTTTCGGTCAACTAAAAAAGCATATCACATAATTTTAGTCAATGAAATCTACAGTGACTGTAGTCGACTAAAACTGAACAGGTTTAGGGTGGAATGCATAGTTCAACTGTTTCTTTAACATTTTCATTTACTGAAAGTTATTCTTTCATAAAATGGTGTTAAGGTTTGAGTGAGCAATATAGACCCTGTGTGCAACTATGCATGCTGTTATTTCTCCTCTGAGCAACAAATGTGTTATTTGCTTTGGGACCTTTTATGGTGCATAATTATCATCTCCATCTTCAAAGCAGCAGGTGTGTTACATATATGATGTGATTGATGCTTGTGAACAGGTGTGTGTTAATGTTATGGACTCTAGTGGTCTAGTGGGGCATCAATCACCAGTGATGCCGGTAACGCGTTAATCTAATCTGACAGCTTTTTTCAGTAACGAGTAATCTAACGCGTTAATATTTCCAAACCAGTAATCAGATTAAAGTTACTTATCCAAGTCACTGTGCGTTACTATTATTTTTGTCATTTTCAATAGTAAAACTGTGTTTTTTTGCTTTCTTCTTGCGTCTCGGGGAGTGATGTCAAGTATGCAAGTCACGTTTTCAGCATGAGGTTACGGAGAATGAACTCACATGTACCGCCACGCGGCTCCTGAAACATAAACAACAATGGAGGGAGGAGAGAGATCTGGAGGTGGAAATATAGTCACTATTTTCAGTTTGTGTCAGCTAAAGATAAGAATATTAAGGTTCGTTGTACTCTCTGTGCTGGCGACAAAGTACTGTCTAGCTTCAAAAACACTACGTCAAATTTAAAGAAGCATTTGGAATCGCAGCACAGCACAGTCAAGCTGACAGAGCAAGTCCCACCAGGAGGTGCTGAGCAGAGAGCCAAGGCCTCGACTTCTGCACCCCCACCCACCAAACAACAAAAGCTGGACTTCGGTGCTAAACCAGTAAGTGGGGGACAGTTGAAGTTGGTCGGGCAGTATGTCGTGGAGGAAATGCTGCCCTTAAACACGGTTGACTCACCCTCGTTTCATGCCATAATAAACAAGATCCCTACTACTACCAATGCCGAGCTGCCTCACAGAACATCTTTTTCTTCCTACTTGGAGAAGGAGTATGCAGAGATGGAGAGAAATCTGAGGGCTGCGCTGAACGAGGTCGATTTTGTGTCAACTACCGCAGACATTTGGACCGCTAACAACAGAAGCTATATAGGAGTAACGCTTCACTGGATTAGTAGATCCACATTAGAGCGCAACAAGGCTACATTGGCATGTAGGAGAATTCGCGGTAGGCATACATATGATGTTATTGGTGCAGAAATTGAAAACATTCACTCTTTGTATGGACTACTCAACAAAGTAGTAGCAACAGTGACAGATAATGTATCCAACTTTGTTGAGGCATTTAAAGTTTATCAGCCTGTCACAGAGTCCGATGATGAGACGGAGGAGGAAGAGTCCACTCCCACTGATGATGATGTCACTTTTTTAGATCTGTCAGAAATCCTCTCAGCTGAGAATGAAAATGATGGCCAGCTGTCTCTTCCCCCGCACCACAGGTGTGCTTCACATACCATCAACATCATCTCCACAAGTGATGTGGAGAAATACTTAACTTCCAATGCAGAGAGCAAGGCTGTGTATAGGAGCAGCACAGCAAAATGCACAGCTCTGTGGACCAAAGCAAGTAGATCTACACTTGCATCAGAAACAGTGGAGGAAGTCACCAAAAGAAAGCTCCTGGTACTGACATCCACAAGGTGGAATTCCTTTTATGATGCTGTAAAGAGAATCGCAGAAATCCCCATGAATGAGCTGAATACTCTGTGCACCAAGCTGGGAGTTAAGTGCTTCAAAGACAAGGAGTACCAGTTCCTGCATGAGTACTGCACCGCCATGAGGCCTCTGACTGCAGCACTGGACATCTTACAAGGTGACTGTCCCTATGGGACTTTACTACCCACACTTGAAATTCTGATGCAGAAGACCCTGGCTGTGAAAGATACCATCTCCAGGATGACTGCAGGTATGTTCCATCTTTAAGTTAGTTACAATTTCTTGCATCACACTATTCATGAACATGGAACAGAATATTCATTATCACTGCAAATGAAGATTAAAACAAATAAAAATGTCAGTAAGTAACCTAAAACAAAATTAAATCCATGATATTAATCCCACATTAAGCATAGTTTGCTAGTAATTAAATTACATAATAAATAGTAGGCCTTGTAGGCTACAACAAGTAATGATAATAAACATATCAATTATATTTTTCAGGCTATCCAGACTCGTTTTGCCGGTGTGCTGGACAACAAAGATGCCCTTCTGGCAGCTGTCAGTTGTCCAAACTTCAAACTCCAATGGCTGCGAGATGAAGGTAGGAAGGAGCGAGTGAAGGAGCTTCTGACAGCAGAGTGTCGTACAACTGCTCCTGCACCACAGAGCCCTGCCAGTGTGCCCACCACATCTGCCAGCCAAGTTGAGATGGACTTTTTCGCTTTTGAGGCAGAGCCAGAGGAGACCTACTCAGCAGAAAAGGAAGTCATGGACTACCTGAGGTCAGGCTATAACCTTCAGATTCTGGATCAGTTTTCAAACATCAAGAACATTTTCTTATAGTATAAGACTCCAACCTCATCAAGTGCTCCTGTGGAGCGGCTTTTTAGTCTGGGAGGTTTGGTGCTCACACCTTGAAGAAATACAATTTCTGACAAGAGGTTTGAGAAGCTTCTGTTAATGAGATACAACCACTGGTTTACTCGCCCCACTCCACTGTTTCACTCATAACACGAGGACTATATCTGAATATGTTAAGGGCAGGTTACTCCAAGTAATAAAGGTAGACATGATATCATGTGGTGTTATACACTGTTTTGTTTTGTAAAACCACTTCTTACTGCTCTAATGTTGGTTCAGGTTAAATGTTCATAAAACAAGTAAAAAATAATTTAATTGTTACATTTATAAACAATGTATTACTAAGTTTTATTGTTACAGTGTTGACAGTTAAATATGTGCGGTCAAGAAAGACTGGCTTTATTTTATTTTTTATAAAAACATTTATTTCAGGAAAAATAATTTAAGTTAAACTTGAAATGTAGGAGATACATTGTTTACCTTTTTATTTTTGTATCTGAATCTTATTTATACAGTCTATGATCTGAATGTGCAGAAGTTGCCTTAAGTTCATGTTTCTGTTAAAATGCACTTCCAATAAAGTGAGTATTGGCAAAACCGGTTGTCATTTTTATGTTGAGGTGGCGGGGGCTGCCAAAAGTAACTAGTAATCTAACTTAGTTTTTTTTAAATCAAGTAATGAGTAAAGTAACTAAATTACTTTTTAAAGGAGTAATCAGTAGTCAGTAATCAGATTACTTTTTCAAGGTAGCTGTAGCAACACTGATTATCTGAGTGAGACTGAAGTAGTCAGTTATATGCTTGAGGTGTTTTCTGTCTTTTTTGTTATCCCAATTGACACTGAAGTCACCGAAGAGGATGATTTCTTTTTTATGATTACATGAAGTGAGGAGTGCCTTGAGCTGGTCACAAAAATCTATGATAGCCATAGGTTTGCGGTAGATGCAGATGACAGTAAGAGACCTCTCTCGAAAGGGAAATATTTACACCAATACATTCAAGTGTGTTCTTTACATACAAGAGAACCCCCCCACCCCTCCCCTGTCCCCTATCTTTCCTATAGGTTTTATAGTCCGGTAGTGACACAGCAGCTTCAGGTGAGGAGCTGGCCACGTTTCAGATAAACCCATAAAATTGACATTAGAATTACATAATAAATGTTCAATCTGTTCACGTTTTGGACCAAGCTGCGAACATTTAAATGACCCCCAAACAAACCCCCTTTTTATACTCTGGATCCCAGATAGTCCTAGTCTGATTAAGTGTACTTGGTTACGAGTCTTACA
>JAQFJB010000023.1:8048567-8060043 GCA_029874875.1 Naso minor
GCATATTGCATCAGCAGCGTCAAAGGTCTTGCATTGAATGTTTGTGTAGTACAGCGTTTTTCCTTTTTTTTCCCCTCCTCCAACACTGCATAGAAATAGGCATTTTCTTTTCCTCTATTTTTGGCAAAAAAAAACAAAAAACGTTGCTACATCAGTTTCTATTTATTGAATCATATCATATGATATTACTCTAAATGAGTCCATATCATTCTTGTATTGTATCACCAGCCATGCAACGTAAAACGCATCATATCACTGTTAAAACATATCATTACACCCCAAGAAAGTGCATTACAAAATGACCCAAGTTTTGTCAGTGATCCATAAAAATGGAGGGATACCCGCCTTGGAGTTCGTTGCCTACATCCATTTTAATGGTTCCACTCAGTTTGCTCTGCAGCTGTGTCAAAGCACGGGGATCCTTTTCAAAAACTTCAGGGTATTTGGCAAAAAATGTGACAAGCAGTGTCAACCAGTGAAGTACTGCGGTGGCAAGTACACATTCTTGAACACTGTGTTATCTTGTGATCAGTGTGAAGACAGATGAAATGATTTCTGCTGTGGCAACTTTCCAGGGTTGTAAAGTTCTAGTGTATGTATATAGCAGTGTTTTTGGTGTTTGGTAAAAATTGAAACTCATTGCTACAACCAGCTTTTGCTTCATCATTCGCATTTCACCTGTTCTTGAAACAGCTTACAACAGGTACAAGGTGAAATGAATGGCGATTGATCAAGCTGCCTTTTAAGTTGTCAGCCTCACAGACAAAACAAAAGCCGTAAACTTGAAACAGTCTTGCTCCTTCTGAATGTCTTTATTCGGCTGTAACAAGAAACAACATCACACTTAAATCAAGTGATTTGTCAGATGCCAGGTGACGACTGCATTGTTTGTCATCTTCATCACTTGAAAGCAATACATTTAGATTAGGCTTTATATCTGAAGCCTTACATTAAAGCAAAATAGTTATTCCACATGGGTTTTGCAAGACAACATTGGTACGTGATTAATTCTGTGGTTTCAAATAAGGCTGCACAGTTAATAGAAATTTAATTGAGATTGCAATATGGCCTCCTGCAATTTTTAAATTATAGGGAGGCCTATACAGCATATTCTACAGACGTGAGAAAACATCTTTGATTGGTACATATCGCTGCTTTTTCCCCTAATACCACAAATCATATTGCAATTATAATATCAATCCAAATAATTGAAATCAGACTTATTTTTTTTATCGTGCAGCCCTAGTTTTGAAGCAATATTGTGCATAATTAACCCCTTTGCATTTATCAACATTTTTATGTCCCCTCCACACATATTTTCCATATTTGCAATTTATAAGAATTAATCAGACTTGCAAGCAAGTGCTGGTAAAAGAAATTTGAAAACTTGAGCATCAACTCAATTACCTAATCCAATATGAAGGCTAAAGTCTGATTTTTACTTTGAAACGATTTGTGACACAAACATGTTTTTCCAACACACTTGACAAATATCTGGCTCAGCAGATGTACTGAAACAGCTACAGTCACATGCTTTGTTCGTGCTCTTCTGAGAGGAGGTGATCTTCCTGCCATCAGCGATGATGACTGCTTCTCTTCACTGTTATGGAAGACAAAGACGAGCATTGTGTATGTTGTGGAAAGCATACGCCTTTATTGACTTAGCTAAGCCCTGCTGTGGCTCCTGCACTCAACATTTAAAAATAACTTCCTCTTTCATGACACAAATGAAGGTAAAACAACGTGATCTACACCCACTCACCCCCTTCTCCCCTAAGCCCCTGCTCACCAACCTGAGCGCACGCTAAGCTGACAGGTGAAGGTGCGCGACGGATGTCTCAGTGGGTGGGTGTGGGTGTATGTGTGTGTGTGTCTGTGTGGGTGGGTCGGGGGTTAGGGGGGGTTTAACGTTGACACCACTCAACGCCTGTGACCTACAGGTGAACTTGGACCTGTGAGAAAATAACAGGTTCTCCAATTAGGCTGCCAGTGTTTCACCTCGCCACACAACAATTAGCCAGAAGGAGCACAGCAGCTTGTGGAGACTTGCAACCTGCAGCTCCTTGCAGAGCTGCCTCCCTGCCTCCCTACCCGCCTGCCCGCTTGCCTGCCTGCCTGCCTGCCTGCCGGCCAGCCACAACCTCTGTTTCCACAAGAATATTTAACAGGAATATGTTTGCAGTCATTCCTGCAATTAATGGGGATTCACTGTACCTACTACAAAGGCTTTTGCTAACCAGGTGCGAGGTTGAGTCACAGCTCACTCTACATAAGCCTGGCAAGTGGCGAGGCTAATTCTGAATGATCAAACTTTATTATATTCCAAACAAATTATGCCAGGAGTCATCAAACTTCTCATATTCAAATTACAAGTTGAGCTGTTCATGCATTTAACCAGGTAGTTTGAAGTAGTTGTTAAGGATTGTTAGTAATGACGACATACACAAGCTCTGCATTGTTTGCAGAAATCCATTTACACACTTTTTATGGCTTTTTTCCACATTACACATATTTATGTCGGTGACAGAATTCATTAGATTAAATGGCACAACAGCTAATACTCTGAGTCCCAGTTCCAACAATTTTGACCTCTAATGATTTTAACATTTGAAGGCTTGATTTGTTAAATCATGATTATTGGGCGTTGTTCCAAACAGGTAGGGCCCACACTAAATTTAAATGGTGAAATTATTATTATGCTGCTTTTGGGGCTGAAATAGAATTAAAAACTGGTTAGAGTTGACTTCTTAGTTTTTAAAAATAGAATAAAATTAATGCTAAATCAAATAGTTTGTACTGCACAGGAAAAATCAAAATAACTGAAAGACAAATTAAAAATTACATAACCAATATACTGTTAATGGCACAGAAAATAAATCTAATCAAGTTCTGACAACCTTTGACGGCTTCCTTTAACAAGTAAAGTGTTCAATCATACTTCCAAGAAGTGTGGGGGTTCTGCTGTCGAGTGCCCACATTTGAAGCATACTTAGCATGTTTACACAAGGCGTAAAAAGCACCATGCGCGTTGCTTAATGCTAACCTGCGCTGTTTGCTTTAGAAACCATCCATGTCCGGTATCAGTCACTAAAAATACACTTCAGGCTACACCTCGCTCGCTCGAGGTCACAGAGGAGCCTTAGGTGCACTGCAGGCCATCTTGTTTGCTGTACAGATAAAGATGATAAATGTCACAACAAGGAGTACTTAAATGCTTTGTTCTCTTGAATAAGATTTATGGCGAACTTTGACTACAGTTAATACGTCTTCAGAAGCTTCCTCAGTAATGGATCTGCCTGAGCTTCAACCTGCCATGGCTACTGTACACACACTTAGCATGACGTGACAATCCATCGGAGGACTATTCAGTCTTATAGAAACAATCCTTTCTGCAACTTTGATGTGTTGTCGAACCGTTTTCACGAAAGTTACAGCAAAAACAAACAAGCAAAAACATTTTGGTTGCATATGCAAAGTAGAGCTCAAAGCTAATGCACCAAATGAAACCAAGTGTAATTTAAATGACTGCCTTTTTATTAAGTGCATTTAAATACATAAACACTCACTTGTATATAGTAAAAAGGATTGTACACAAATCTAAAAAAAAAACTGCAAACAAGCTTACCAGACAAACCTTATTTACATCAGGAAAAAATACTGCACTTTCCATATGAAACATTAACAAATAAAAATAAAAATCTGCATAATTCAGAAGGTAAAACTCTTTAATTACAAATCTTTGCAAAGGAAAAGCAGTTGAGTTCGAAGGGTAAAGAGAAGTCACTGAACATTTGTTTGTTAATGGTGGTTGGACGTACTGATTGGGGAACTCATGCAAAGCCTGCAGGCTGAAAAGGTCTTTGAGATTTTACATGTTCAGCGTTTGCTGAGCATCTTTGGCACAGATGATGATTTACTCTCTGTGAGAATCTCTGACAGCTTAAGAGTCTTAGTGGCCTCGTGGCAGAAAGCAAAGTCCTCCCCGACTCCAGTTCAAGAGGAAAAAACATCAGGAACTGCAGTAACATTACACATACAAACTATTTTAATCCAATTTAAAACAGCTGTTTAAAATACTGTTTTACATATATATCCAAAAGACCATATATTTCATAATTATACACATTTCTACAGTATGATACAGTATATAGCTTGGCAGAAATATTTGATTTTTCAGATTGAAAAAATAAAAATGCAAGCTTCACTGACCAAATAATGAACATATTTGTACTTTAGAGCTGTAAAAGAACTCGAATATAAACATGAAAGTGTTCTTTTCTAAACATTACTTCTCGGTCTTCAGAAACAGCGCTTGCAATCAAAAACCACTGTAAAAAATATACTTGCATTTGATCGTTACTTTGTCAACACTTTAAAAGCTTTCCTCTGAGACTGACAAGGCACTGGAGCCACTGGATATCATAGTGTTTGGCAGTGAGGTGACTTTTAATACAAAGATACACAGAGACAGTACAGTAAGGCTTCTTGATATTTTGGCACATGCATTATGTGAGTGTGATCTTTCACGGTTGTAATGCACAATAAGGTGATGCATGATATGTGTGTTGCTTTGACTGACCTGATTTGATTTGACACATTTGCACTCTTTATACCAGGGACGTGCTCAGTTTTTTTAAAGGCCACATTTGAACCACTACAATGAGTTTTTATGCATTTTAGCTCTTTGTATGGCACTTTTTTTTTCCATTACATAAAAACATGAAAAAGGTTACATTTGGTATAGATTGGATTCCACCAACAGGTTCCAGTCAGACTCCTAAAGCAAAGGTTCTAAACACCAAACAGGCTTTTTACAGTGATCCTGAGGCACTATTTGTTTTCAGGTTGGCTTTAGTCTTTGGTTCTTTTGCTCATTGCTTAGCTGACTGCGTGAGACTCTGACTGCATTAGCTCCCGCTCGGATCCCTCCTTCGCCGCGGCTGCGTTCTGAGTTTCTAAACTGAGATCTTGAGGTTCAATCTGAGACGCCTCTTTTTCTTTCTCCGCCACCCTCCTTGCCCTCTCCTCTTCCTCCATCTTCATCCTTCGTTCCTCAGCCTCTATTTCCTCCGTGGTGGGGATGGAGTTCTTCTTGGGTCTTCCCTTGGGCTTAGTCGGGGCCTCATGACCTCCTTTGAGCACCTAGAATAACACAGACAATCTTAGCGGACTCCTCTGGTAATAAATGGCAGCAGCAGTCGAAGGCAACGCTGGCTATTATAGTAATTAAGAGAAGACATATTGCTGCAAGCTGCCCCCTGTGCACTCATTCATCTTTAACGATTTCAGGTGCTTTTTGTTCTCCGAGTTGTTGACCCCTCTACAAAAGTGTTTGCTCTCACTGCTGTCATCATCAGTCAACCACCCCCTTCTCTTCCATTTGCTTCTCTTACAATTACAGTGTTAAATAAAACCAGTTAGAAGTGAAATGTAACCTCCACTTTTGGATTTAAAAAATCAACTGGATGAAGAAAAGGCTGAGTAAAGCCCCCCGCCTTATCGTTCCATCACTGTGTGACTGTTTCTTACCATTTTCTTCCACTTCATACGTCTGTTTTGATACCATGTCTTCACCTGGAGCTGTGTGAGTCCAAGTGACTGAGCAAGGTCTAACCTGCAAAATCACAGACAAAACCTCCACATTAGACAGATACTTCATGTACTTTTCTGGGTTACACTACATAGTAGTACATAAACCATCTACAGATAATTTATACAGTGTTAAACATTTCAACAATATGGTTCATTGTTGAATATTAGTTAAACATTTTCAGAGTGTTCAACAAATAATGAAATGGTTCACTAATTAGGGTTAGGGTTAGGTAAAACAGTTAAATTGCTGAATGTAAACTGATATGTTGTTGAAATGTTACAAATACTACACACAAATAAATTATCAGTAGACAGACTATCCAAATACAGTGTTCCCCTTCTCTGCACTGGAATCCTCTAATCTGAACAGACTGAATATCTTACTGTTCAACACCATTTTCATCACATTTCCCAAAAGCGGTATCTAGAGTCAGTCTCTCTTTTTCCTCCCACTGACAAAAAACTACAGAAATGATAAGAATCTTGACACTAATTGTAGTTTTTATCTTTGCACCAAGTATAATACGCAGCTTTCTGCCTCGAGGTTGCAGACATTGCGCATTAAAGTTCAGCGTAAAACCTCCCTCATACTTTTAACCTTGTCTTTGAATCTGACATCAAAGCTGGTAGTAGTAGTTTGGTAGTAGCTTGTCTTTGACACTTTACACCTGCAGCTCAGGAAACACTGCTCGAAACATCTGTACCGAGATCAGTAATCCAATCACAGCACTTGCAGCGGGACGATTTGGGCTGTCAGAGGAAATTCTGAATGCATCCACCACATGTGTTGATCCATGACTAATAGGGCTATTGGTTGGTGCGTAATGTGATACTTCAGGAAGGGACAGATAAAGTGAACAAGGAATCCATTTGTAAGGAAAGGAGCGGGTTATCTGGCTTTTTCTTAAATGAGATTTCCTCTTCGCTGCTCCTCTCAAAGTCTTTAACAGTCAGATGAAGGAGTTCTCACCCCCGCCAACCCCCTCAAGTGAAAGGAACCGACTTTCATTTGATGGTGAAAGTGGAAGCCGAGACAGAGAAACAGACATGAACAGAATCTAAAAAGCAGAGCAACAACAAACCCCCTGAGATTAATGGGATTGTCTACATTGCTTTATACCTAAAGGGGCTGCGTGTGGTTTTCGTGTGTGTGTGTGTGTCTGTCTGTGTCTGAGCTTCAAAAACACCAGACATTCAGGCAATCAAGCTGTCTTTGAGACATCACGAGCCTACATGCCCTCGTCTGTGACAGTTCAACAACTGCAGACAACGAAAAATATTTGCATAAAAGGAAAACACTCAGCTTATTTATGGTCATTAGTTCTCAATGGTGGGTAACCACACACTTAAAGGAATGGAAACAGTATTTGAGTTACTCCCTCCTGGCTATTGCCAGGCCGCCATTTTGTTCCTTTCTCACACCTTTCACGAGGTATGCTCTGGTTTAAGTGAAAACCTTAGAACAATAAAGATGATGACAGTGAGGATTATCAGGGCACTAATAATCATAATTTAGAAGCTGCATAAAATCATTAATGCTCTGTGACACAAAAAATTAAAAGTCTTTTTTAAGGATATTTTTGATCTGGATTTCTCCCAACAGTTTGCATACTCTCAATTCAACAGCGCAGACGTTCCAAGCCAAGAAAAGGAGAGAGGAATAAAGTTATCTTTGGATCATAACAAATCAAAGTGGGGAGCACGCCACGCCTTTGATGTGGGGTTTTGAAGGGGGATTTTCTCTGTTGATGTTTTTCCACGAGCTGAGTATTTAATTAATTTTCAACACAGCATCAGAATCGGATATTTTGACAGGACACAATATTTTGGCACGGCAATCCGTAAGGGTGGTTGGTTTTTATCACTGTGCTGTGCTCAGCCTCAGGGCTTCTGCTTCAAGATGAGCATGGCATCTTTCCAGCAGCATCAGGCAAGCCAAGATGTGATACTTTTAATAATGCATCGTGGGAGTTTTCCACTTGGATAGGATGTAAAATGGAATGACAAATAAATGTGGTTTATTCCAAATATGCAAATGTCTTTTTTTAGATTAGATGTGTCAAGCAGATACACTGCAGAAAGGATGCAATGTTTGAGACGTCTGTGTGGAAAGTGTAGCTGTTTGCACGTCTAAATGTATGAACATGCTGCACATGGAGTTGGTTTTCTCAGGGATGGAGTGTACAAATATCAAATCCCTGCTGCAAAGGTTCACAAGCAGTGTGAAATTCCTACTGTGCATGTGTAGGAAAGCTTTTTACAACATATATGGTTCGATACTATTCTGGGTTACAATGGAAAAGCAGCCTGAAGGCCAAATCTAAAAGCGAGGCGTACAATAAAACTGGAAAATATAGTCTAACCTCATGTCAGGTCCCAAAAATGACCCACAGAATGGAACACACAGACATTAACATGCAGATTACTTCATCTTATTGTAGAAAGCAAAATGTTCATTATGTACACCTGCACATGTGTGAAATGATTGGCAGTAAATCAATGTAATTCACCTCTGTTTGCTTGCATTGGCCAGCATCCCTGCTTTCCTGAATAAGGCAGTGTTTCTTTGTTGGGGCTCTTTTTTTTTGCCGTTGGAGAGCTCAGGGTTAAAAACGTTATTCTTGTCTCAACTAGAATGCTGAGGTAATGCTCTGGCTTAGACAAATTCACATTACATGAGACATTCCCCACAGGATAAATCAAAAATTACGATGCTGGGTTAACCACTGCTTGATAATTGCAGCTGTGGCTTTGCGTGGATGCGCATGCGTGCACTGTGCTTTTCAAATAGCTCAGTGCCAGGTATGCAAGTTATCAAAATGTCATTTTTGAATGATGCATAGACGACTTTGCGATTGTGGTATTAGTTACCTTTGTGGTTTGCTTTGTTTTATGTAAGGCAAAATCATTTTAGGAAGCTGTGAGGTTAGTGCAATCATTTTTTATTTAGATGTTTTTATGGGGCTGTTTCAGCTCTTACAGTGTCTGTGTGGGTGTGTTGTTGCAGCTTTTATTGCAATCCTAACCTGTCTAAACTCATTCAATCAGATGTTGAGTTTCTCAACTTCACTGACCTGTCAGGTGTGGACAGGTACTTTTGCTTCTGGAACTTCTTCTCCAGGCCCATCAGCTGCAGCTCAGTGAAGATGGTGCGGCTGCGGCGGGGCTTCTTCAGGCGCGGCGTGCTGCGCTCCGTCTCCGACTCGCTGCTGATGCTGAGGGGCGTCTGGCTGGGCGAGGGCTCGGAGCCTCGCTGATGTTGCGGGGAGAGTAAGGGCAGGTGCGAGGAGGAGACTCCAACCGGAGATGACACCTGGGGGAGGTTGGGGGGCTGCCGTGTGATCACAGAGAGGAGAGGGTAGGCACGTAGTGACGAGGAGCCTGGAAGAGCAGAGACGGTGCGTCAGATGACAAAAAGAGAAAAGTAACAAAGTCAAATTCAGAAAAAAACCAGACCACAGTGAGTTTTTAGTGAACTCTTACATGCCTCTCAGTTACATCGGCTGTGCCATTATCGACCGCCTGTAATTGCTTAGACAGGTTCATTTTTAATTGCCCTGTGTTTGCCGTGAAAAGTGTTTTGCTTTTGACCCTCTCCATGTTGAGGGCTGTGATCCCAATGACGCAGATTATGTTTTACACGGCTCCTCTGAACCCCTTAAATGAATGATTATTTTTCAGAGGTTGTTAAATGCTAACTGGCTTTCCAACAAACAGCCACATGCACACAGCGAGCCCGACAGCTTGATGTACAAGCAGACACACACATTCAGACACAGAATGAGCTGTAATAAAATCCAGAAAACTAAATCAAATACTGTTCAGCTAATAAATCCCCCCGCCCTCTCTCGGCAAGCTGTCTCACTCTTGCACATGTACGCAGTCATATTCTAACACACGTTTTTTACTCTTTATCAACGCAGACAGAAGCAGCAAGACGCCAGAATCAATAAAAAGTAACACTTGTCTGGAGCCGACGTTGGAGCAGAGGAGAGCAGGAGGTTGGCCTGGAGGATGTGGAGGGTCAACCAGAGTGAATGTGATATCTGCCAGAAAAATCCTCACAGCTTCAAATACAAAAAAAAACAATCCCTTAACCAAAATTTACAAGTCAACTGAGCACAGCACAGACTGTAACGCATGTGCTGATAAGGAGCAGCAGGGAAGACACAGCAGGGATTATGGGAGTAGAGACTGAAGATGTTGAGGAGATAAAAGGCTACAGCAGAGAACATGGGAGGTTAGCGAACACCAACACACAGCGTGTGTGTTGCTGGATGTCTGAAGTAGACAGCAACACGCAGACACACACAGGCATATCAGAGAAGACCTAAAATTGCCTGCTTACTCGGATATTTTTGCTGCGCTTTTAATGTTTTCAGTTTTTCTCTCTGTAAGGCCGACGAAAAATCAATATTGATTTCTGTAAAATATATGGAGGACGAGGGAAAACACTAACAAAGAAGGTGGAGCAGGTTGAGCTACTTCTAGTCTCGCAGGATAGTAAAACATGCATTCAGAAGCTGAATCACATACACTGTGCACACACCTCAGTAAACCTCACTATTAGGTGGAAGTCATGCATGAGGAGCATAAGTACAGCGTACAAGTACGCATAGGTAGTTACAGTTGTTCTACACATAGTCTCTCTCACACACACACACACACACCAGACACTGCCTTGGGCCCATCATGACATCATGGTGAGGCACTGAGGTCATCACTAATCCCCCAATGTGAGATTGCTGCTATTGCAACAGGTCTAGACAAGAAGACCTCTTTCCTCTGCCTGCCGTGTTCTTTCTCTCCATTTATACGTTTCCATTTGCTGCTCTCAGTTTTTCTGTCTGTAAATCAGATCCACATAAATGTTAGATTTTCTGATAACAATAACTCGCCTCGAAATTTATATGAGAATTTAATTGTGGTTTGGAGAATTGTGCAAAGGCGAGGGGAAAGGGTCACTAATGTCATTCTGAATGGTGGAAAAAAAAAAATCTCAGTCTGACTTCTGGATTGTCAGAACAGAGAACTTGAAGTTGTCTCCAAACAGTCCAGAGAGAGAGAAGGAAAGAAAGAAAGAAAGAGAAAAAGAAAAGAGTGAGCACAAAGAGGGAAATGTCAGCTCCTGCGGTGACTTTCCACTGACAGTCAAGCCGCCTCTCTGACATGTTGTTGACAAGTGCCAGTGTCCTGTCAATAGTCTACAAATAAACTGTTTGAGTAGCTGCAGGAGCGCATGCAAAAGCACACTGATACTCTTGATAATCACAGTTGGAATGTGGGGACTCGCACAAGTGCTTATAGTAACCATTACGGAAGACATACCTGCTAAGAATAGATCAAGAAGAGTTCTGCGTTCCTCTCAATGCCAACAATTTGCTCTATTGATCATGTGGTTATTATGACATAATTCATATTAAATTAACCATGTGTGTCATATATAATAGTTTACATTTAGTGAAGAAGGGGGATCTATTTTTCCAGCTGCATGACAAATGCTGTCAGTGTGGCATCGTTGAGATGGTAAAGTATGGCCCGCATCAGCCTGCTCCCTATCGTAACATCTCCACTTTTTTGTCAATGAGTGGCTGAAACGAATGATTCATTACTTGCTATGACAAGCATACGTGCACATTTGCACATGGGTGTAAATGGTGCGGTGACAGATCGAGAGCTTCACAGTTAAATGGTTGTTGGGGTTTTTTTTTTAGGCCTTTCACTTGGAGCGCAGATCAAACATTTTCAGGGTGTGCAGGGCAACAGGCCACGCAGCTTCTTTACCTGTTAACTCACTGCTTTAATTAGAAACCTCACCTTCACATTATGCCAAAAGCAAAAGAGCATTCTGTTGAGGCTGTCAGCGTATTTTCCCAGGCACACT
>JAQFJB010000023.1:8142386-8155299 GCA_029874875.1 Naso minor
ATGGCATTGTGGTATACAAGAGAAATATAGGGTAGGCCTGCATCATTTGCTAACTTGAAATTACTGTGTATTGTACGTATTTTATAGTGAACTACTGTATATATTGGATCAATTAATCGCTGAGAATTCAGATACTACAACAAAATGGTGACCACACTTTAAAGTCCTCTATTTCCATAATAAGGAACAGTTTCGAACACAGCTTTGTGTTTTTCCCCCTTTTGTGACTGTTTGTTCCACCCTCATTGGTCTCACCTGTGTTTGTATTTCAGCTGTCCTTCATTAACCTTACCTCCTTATGTTTGTTTGTTCTCTTTGTCAGTTCGTCTGTTTCGACTTCCCGGTCCTTCATGGCCCTCTGTTGACGCTCTTGTGGTTTATGTGTTTGTCAGTTCATTATTTGCTTGGTATTTTTTTACTTTCATTTTCATTTTTTTTTGTAGCTTTGTTCTCTTGGTACTTTTACTTTTTGTTACATGTCTTTTCAGCTTTGTTGCTTTTCGTTTTTTGAACCTGTTTTGTTTGAGTGTCTTGAATTTGGGTGCTTTTAAAATCCTGATTCCTGACATATTCTGTGTCCAGCTTGTTTAATATAAGAATTTGGAAGTTTTTCCGGCTGCTTATGACTTAAATTACTTGTGTCTAACTGTTGGTCAGATAAAATTGCAAGATATTACAAGAAGTCGTCTTTGGTTGTTAAAAACAAACTATTTGCTTCTTCTGTGCAACTAAATTTTAACTCTGAATTAGAACAACAGAAATGTTTATTTAACATTATCTTAAATGCCTACCTAAAACTGGGAGCCTCAATTTATATGTAACTAATATTTAATGAGGCACAAAGTTGAAAACATGCAAAATGTGAGTAAATTTAGACAAGTCCAAGCCTGAAATAGATATCTCTTTAGAACCTGGATTAGTGACACCGGCATGTTGCATTGGCTCCTTTTTCTCTGTAATCTCTCGAGCCACAGCCATTTTCCTTCAATGGATGGATTTTGGCCTTATTTGCAGGAGTGAATAACCATGAAAGTCAATGGAGCAAGTTTAATTACAGCTTTCTATTTTCTTAGAAAATGTGGAGTTATTTGCTGCTTGTGTGCATAAATATTTTAATCAAGGTTTATGATTGTTTTATGCAAGCAGTGAGGACATCAGAGAGGGAGCAAAACGGTGAGATAAACACTGATGCTGTCTGCAAGGTGAAGCATGGAATTGTCTCCCATTGATTCAGCCCTCTAACAGTCTGTGCTGATATTAATTCTTCGCAGCTATTGACATTGTTGGGAAATGGGATTCCATCTATCACCAGCTGAGAGCTCTTCAGCTGTAAGAGCGAATGCGATCAAAATTCATACAAAATATCATTTAAAATGATTTGTTTATTGTGGGGGCTGAGATGCCGTCACATCGGATCTTCCAGTCCTATTGTGGTGCATTCAAGTGCTTTCTGCCATGGTGAAAACTGGCAGTGCGGAATAAAGCTGGCGTGCTTGTCTTTTCTAAGAGAAACATGCCCTTGATCTGTGTTCTCTGTGTCTGAAACCACATATATCTCTGCTTTTGTTGCAGATGTGCAGGAAAAAATAGATTAGCATAGTGCTTACATCTGTGGCACAAAGGAAGGAAAAGCAAACCATTGATAACATTTACTCACTTTGAGCAGCACAGGAGAGACATTGGTGGTGTCAAAGTAGCAATCGAATCTGTGTTTTATGTCAAATATTTCGTCAGTCACCTGGAGGTCTGTTAGCATGTCCAAGGTTAATCAAGCTAGATCATGCTAATTGCACCTCATGCCATTCTTTTTACTCAAGTGAGGGAACCTTGATTGAACAATTTGATGTTTTTGCAGGACAAGGCAGGACAAATGTTTGTTAGCCTGACATTTTCACTGGGTGACATAATGTCAAAACAATGGTAATCTGTCTGCCAATAATTGATCACTTCTTACTAGTCGCTTAGCACTTTAATTGGTCATGGAGTGCACCTGTCAGACCCCAACCTGAGCTGCGTCTCATTTCACACTGTGAATATTGATTATCATGTCCGAGTATCAACGCGGACATTCAAACAGCGTCATGCTGCTGAGATAAGAAACAGCAAGATAATACAGCTCACAGCCAGACTGCAGCCACATTGCATCCTTCCCATAAATCATAAAGCAAAGAATTTTTCATGCAGACGGAAAGAACTCTGAAATGTGCATTTATTTTTTTGTGTTCCAACATGGCGCTGGTGCCAAAAACATTGACTTTTCTGTCATTGACATGACATGGCTTTCAGCTGTAATTCAATCCTCAGAATTGATTGCAGATGAACAAAAGCTACTTGCATTGCACCAAACAAAGGCAGGCAAGTTTTTTCTCTCCTTTCCGCTTTTCCAATTGGAAGCTGACTGAATGAACAGGAGGAAATGTTCCACATCGCTCTATTTAGACGCCTGCTGTTCCTTTCAATTTGAAACAGTTTATTAGCCCAGCAAGCAGGACACTCCATTAGGTGTTTTGAACCCGCATGCTCAATTGTCTCACTTCATTTCCTCTTTTGCTTGCCAGTCTTCCCCAAAGCGTTAGTGGCTTTAATCACAAGAGGCCCCTCTGCCCTTTAAACATTTATCTTCAGGCGCTTTTGATCATCACCGAGCAGCCTGGAAAGCCTCAAAGATGGATGGTGTTTGCAAGGGAAAGAATTTGGTGGCCATTGATTAGAGTGGTGGAGGACAAAGTGGTTACCTGCACAAGACCTGAAAACCATCTGGAGGATCCCTCCACTCTGCTTTTGATAGCTGAAGTCAGCCATCTTTCTAATTTAGATATATGCTGTGTGTGCCTACACTGTGTGTTCATTTGGTTTGAGACCAAAAAAAAAGTCGATCATACAGCACCTTTAAATGTGGGCTTATCTATTTATTGGCTGTAACAAAATGACCTTTAAAGCTCTTTAAAATATGTAATTCTGCTAATTAATTCTTTATGGGAATGAAATCCTTGGTCACTAAACTCTTACCTCATGTAATTTCCATTCATTAGGAACTGTAAAATGCAATAACTTGTGTCCAGTCTTGGGTTGCTGGTCCCGTTTTCTTGCAGAGGATGCTGTGTGATGGATGGTTTAATTATCTAACCACAATACCAGCCATTTGGTCTTCCCTTGCACAGCAAAAACATTGCACACTAAATATCCTTGATCAATTGCTGACTTGTCCACAAATTAAGTACATAATGCCGCTGATTGCACTACAGCTCTGCCCACAGTGTTTCATATTAAAGAGCGCAGGGCCTTTTATCAGGCCGAAAGGTTATGATGTTTGTATTCACAGAAAATGACGTCGCTGATTCAGGAGCTCAGGCTGTGGTCAAAGTACAGTTTACGTTAGCAGTGCTGAAAAAGCAGATTTTCCCCCCTTGTCCTCCCACTTCTTTTCCCCTTTCCCGGCAAAGTGGTTCAGAACAGATGGCACCACCACCTTTGTTTTTTCCGACTCGTTAGACTTGACTTGTTGATGAAATGGAGCCTTTACGCTATACTGCCCATGCAGATGTGTGGCTGTACGTTACTTAATGCAGCCTCTGTTTTAATGTGCAAAGCATTAAGGGTGTGATCCACAGCCTTTAGCATCTACAGTATGCACGCTACATTTACATCTTAAGGCTCGATATTGTGCTCATTTCCTCCCTGGAGGACAGCACAACTCTGCCCGTATGTAAAGTGAATGTGGAGTGTGTTTGTGTTTCTTTCTACTGGATAAACTCTCCTGCACAAGTGCTCTCTGCAGCACTAGGTTATTGGTGCTCATGTGGTTGTGCACTCTCACTACAGTAATGGAGTGCACCTCAGAGACCAGCAAATTGATGCCAACAACTTTCCAATCATAACTCGCTGCTCATTCAGTGAAGATAATGGCATGTTTCCTCCATTTGTTTTAGTCATCATCTGCAGTTCTGTTTAGTGTACGCTTATTAGCTTGGCCCGTCATGCTGTTTGTCAGACCCAACTTATAGATCACCGCATCTGAATGAGGAGACAGACAGAGGCTTACGACTGCATTCAAGATGCCTGTCATGGTTTGGCATTGTTGTCCAAACTGTCACACTTCGAATGAAAATGTCTCATTGTGGTTGCTGGATGAGGACGGGATTGCTCTTCAGTGTGTGAAAGCTGCAGTCGGGCTGTAGTCGCACTTTTATGAACCTCTCAAAATTATTAAACATGAGGCTTTTTTTAAACCTCACATTTTCTCTCAGCAGCAGACATAGTTTTTATTTTGTGTGTCTTTCTTTAAGAGTGGGAAATCAAGAGTGTTAGCGTTTGGCTTGATTTGCTGTCTGGGGTCCAGACACGCTGTGGAGGAAAAAGTAGCAGAGTTTGCAAATTCAAGCTCTTAAAATAATTAAAGTTGGCATGATGACTCTGCTTTCTAGACGGGTCCAAGCTTAAAAAAGACAGCTTTTGGAGTTACCACAGCAACAGCAAGCTGTGTGTCACTCCGACATAAGGAGTAGTGAATTAATATGTGCAATGTGCACATAAGATGAAATCAAATGCATGATTCTGTCACTGTGGTGCAAAATGAATCTTTTGGCCGCTGACCTGTCATACTCAAAAACAAACATTTCTCCCATTTAGGAGAGGGAGATGCTGTTTACTCTATTAACCTTTCCTCTCAGTTGCACTCCTGACATTGAACAATGTGGAAGAGGCCGACTCCTCACTGGCCCTTTTGCTAATGAGGCAATTAAGTCTCTCCTGCCTTGGTTGAGCAAGGGGCAGGGAGAGCAAGGCAAAGTCATCTGCTGTCTCAGCAAACACCAAGCATCTTAGCCGTGCTGCAGTCAGAATACAGAACAAGCACAGCTTTGTTGTAGCCACACAGCCGTCGTGGTCCTCTCTTGTTGACGCATCTCTTACCACAGTTGGAGATCACAGGCCATATTTATCCATGTGCACCCAATCGCAGCAGATGGAAATGAAAGAAAAACACTGAAATAAAATGATGTTTGTACTCTACTTCTGAGCTATTGTAAAGCCATGGTGGCCAGCTACAGTATAACATAGCCCAGATTATTTGCACATTATTTTCAGATAACACAGCAGCACATATAGCACTATCAAGGGATAAAGCTGTGGGCTATTGCTTTTACTTCTTGCTTTGCACAGTTCAAGTGGATATTTACTCACTGAGTAAATATCCTCTTATTTATAGGAGCCGACTGATATATCAGTTTGCCAATATTATCGGTCAACACTGGCCTATTGGCATACATGTTCTCTGATTTGTGTTGATGTTAAAATGTTTTTTAGGGCCCAAAAAATGCTTGGACTAGTGATTCAAATGGTGTAATTATGTAGTTTTTTTCAGGAGAGGGTGGTCCGTTATTTAATAGCTAATAAGAGAAGTGTTTACTGTTCGGTGCACTGATATTTAAAGGTAAAAAAAATTTACGATATCCTGCTTTCATTACATATATTTGTCACAGGTATTTGATAAACACATTCAGCTAGTACATGTTACTGGCCAATATGTTGGATATTGGAATTTTTTTCAAACTCTAATATTGGTATCGGTATCAACCCCCCAAAAAATCAGACAGTATCAGACAGTATTTAAATGCATTTGTTAATTCTTCAGAATGTTCACAGAATATCTCACAGGAAAGAGTACAAACACAATTACGTACAACATCATTTTTCAGCAGTGAAAGGATATATCAGTGCTGCCTAAATTTTCAACACAGCCTTCTACCTGTTTCATTTATTAGCCTCTGTGAGTCCTGTTGACTTGAGTATTTACAGTGTTTCTGTGTTTGCTATAAGTTATTCATTCAGCTAAAAGAGCTCTTGCTGGTTTACAGAGTGAGAGGATATTGGACTATTGAAGGCCAGTGTCAAGAGCGGCATACACAGCAGCTGGAGATTTACTGTAGTGTATGGAGAGAAGTGAGAATGCAGCTCTGATCCTTTTCCAACAAGACACACCTGAAAAGCAAAGTTCTGCTCGAATTTCTCACCTGTTTACCGGGGATGGCAAAAGAAAGAGAAAGAAATGAGTATTCAACCATGTGCAGCATGATTGAGCTGCTATCGCTGTGTGTGTCCATGCCTGATTTTATGATCAGATTCTCTCTCTGACAGGAGTGATTGTACGGAATTGCAATTGCCTAAAGAACTTTCCAAGATAACACTGACTTTTAAAATGTTTTGATAACCTTTATCTATTTTAAAACACCCTTTTTAACCAATTAAATTAGTATGACAGCTAGCATGTTTCCACCCTGGTAGCCTGGTGACTGGCTGCTATGAGCAGCCGCTGAGTCCCACAAAAAGGGCCAGCATTAGGGCCTAAGTTAATGTGTTTAAGGGATGCACAATCCTAACGAGCGATAACCGAAGGCTTACGGCTGCTCAGAAGGGATTAGGGGACATAGTTGTCTGTCTTAAAGCTCAGGCTTAACCATCATACTCTTCTCTTTTTTTTTTTCCTCCTCCATCTCTCCTCCCTGGTAATGAATCGCCAGGGTTTCCTAACACAAGGCATGAAAAAGAACGTCTCACTCGGCAGGGAATGAAGACTGCTGCTCATTAGCTGTGGAAAGGTGTACCGAACCAGAAAGAGGAGATGTCCGGACAGATTTGCTTGGAATCAATGCCTGTCTTCTGAAGCTTCCTCTACAGTATGCGGCTGCCACAACTTATCAGACAAGATTCATAAGGGCTTATGTAAGCAGGCGAAGGTGTGCTTCAGCCACGCAGACATACGTATGAAAGATACAGTGTTAGAGCAGAGAGAACAAAGGGAGCACTGTGGCTCCTTTTAGCATCCGATTTCACGTGCAGGTTTCACGACTACTTTAACATATTTGCCTTCGCCATGTGACCAGATCAATACTGAGAGATTACCTCTACTCAGTGTGAGACACAGATACCTCTGAAGTGGCAGGATTGGAGAATGACAGAGCTGACGGTTTTCAGTTACTGGACACTGAGGATGCATAGTGGCAAGGGCGCCAGGAAAAGTGCACCGTTAGCAAAGAGCTGCAGCGGAAACAGAGCATGTGCGTTAGCTGCCGGCTAAAATTACTGACACTGGACACGACAGGTAACATGCCTCTACTGCAAAATATACTGAAGAATATAAAAAGCACCAACATTGTGCAGTCTTGCCGGCTCTATCTGATTCTAGACTTAATCCTTTGGCTCCTGTTACACTTGAGACATTTTTTATGACGGCGTTTCACTGAGAAATGATTTATCATCTAATATTCAGCTCACATAGCGCAACAGCACAAGACATGGAAGACTCCCATATGCCCCTGTTGCATGTGAGCTGATGTTTTCAAGTCAAGGTTTTATAAATTCTGTTGCTACATGCAGAGGACAGATGATGCAACTAACCTTTGGCGTCGTGTTCACAGCGATGCCATCCTTTAGCTTAAGCTAACAGCCCTCTTGTAAAGACAGATAGACCTGGCTGCAGTATTTCTGAAGACATGTCAATAGTGTCACCCTTGCAAAGTGTCAGCCTATCAGGAGAACTTTTCATCGACATGCATGTTAGCAACATTTTGTCTTCAGCTAACTGCACAGTGCAAGATCTCTTGGGAAATTACAGTGCAATGGTGCCAGCACATTTTTTTTTGGTTAATAATGAAAGTTATTGTATCGAAACATGGAGCTCTCCTTGTGACCTAGTTAGAGCTCCGCCCATTCTGATATCTCCTTCATTTTCTCGCCTCACTTTTCTATTGTCGTCTTCTCAGCCAGATGTGCCGCATATATAATCACCTTCTACAGTTGATCTTATTGAAAGATGAGTGGTGGTTATAGGTGGAGGCAGACATTCAACCTGCCCATGGCCTGGAGAGCAGAGGTTTTGAACGCCCTCATAATTTTACATATTGATTTTTTATTTAACTTTACCTGTAGTTCAATTCAGGTAATCTCATTTATCATTTCTTTATCACATCTGTTAGAGCATGGGTTTACATTTGATCTTAAGGTAGAAAAATAAATGCATTTCAGTTGTTTGCAGACCCACAATGTTCCCTGTATTGCCATTGTTTGTCTGCATGGCATTGAAACGCAATACAACCATGAATGATGTTTCACTAGACCGTCCAGCGAGGTCATTAATCCTAATATTCAGACTGTAGCCCCTATCCACTCCCAGTCGTGGCTTGACTACAAGTAATCATAGCCATACACCCCTGTGTATCGTGCTGCAGGAAAAACACTACAAGTGCTGAAGCTGAGTCCATCAATCTAAGAGGCCAGGCATTTTTCTCCAACCTCATGTTGGAGGATTTTGCATGATCCCATGCTACCCATCCTGAGGGAATATGTTTATGAGCTCTCTCTCTTACTGTCCTGTCTCTTCCCAATCCGCTCCCCCTCTTTTGAGACGGACGTAGTGTGTACAGCTTTCTGCCGTAGGGTCGTGATGGATGGCCACTCAGCTATACATGCTGTGCTCACCGGAGGCTGACCATATTTCTCCTTCACTGCTCATGCAGACCTGCATCTGCATGGGGACTGTCAGAGAAACTGCTTTCTGTGAGCTCAGCAGGGCCGAGGACGAGTATTCGATTAGGTGAAATGGAATTAGAGTAATCTGATTCCAAAAAGATGACATCTGTAATCTGTTTCAGTTACTGTAAATATGCAGTAATCAGATCACAGATGCTGATGATACTTCAGAGTTATTGCATTGCTCTGTACAACTGTGGCATCTAAATTATGGAATTTCTTAATATCTTGCAGAATTGTGGATTAAAATGAGCCCTATTTAATTGAATGCTTAGGAGTGTGACACTAGTCGACTGTTCCAGCTGCAGTGCTGGTTACAATATCCTGCAGGTAATCACTTAAAGTAATTGCCTTTTAGTGTAATCCTCCTTACACTCATAACTAATATTGCAGTGAATGGTGGCCTGGTTGGAGCTGGTGGGATATGTGGGGGGATGGATGCTATGTTGAGGTGGAGTATTAGCAACAGGATGACCCAAGGGCCTTATTGGAGGCTACTGCTCGGTCATAGAAGGAATAAACGCTGCAGGGTGCTCTGCATGGCAGCACACGGCTGCTATTGGGTCAGAGGAATGATGGGAGTGAGAGAGGGAGAAAGAGGGAGAGAGAGAGAGCAGGGCTCTGTCATTGATCCTGTGGCATTAGCCTGGGCTGCAGTCATAATGAACTCTGTGTGTGTGTGTGTGTGTGTGCGCGTGCATGTTTGAATAACTGACAACTCCTGTAAATATCTGCATATGGAGTGTTTATATCCCAGTGATTATTTATAACTCTTGGGGACACAAATAAACCACTCAAAGTGAGTGCACATACATGTGTGTATCCCCAGATGGCCTTATGTGAGCATATTCGTAGTGTGTGCATGTGTGTGGTTTATTTGTGCAGGTGTGTGTGTTTTGCCAGTACACACTGAATGTGTGTATCCCCAGATACCTTTGTGTGAACATATCGCAGGGTATGCATCGTCATCGTGTTAGTATACAATGTGTATATATTTCCCTGTCTTTCAGTACATGTTTGTGTGTGTGTGCATGTGCATGTGTGTGTGTGTGTATGTGTACAGTGATGAAGCAGGAGAGGCTGCTTGGCGACTCATCCATCATTTTCCCCCCTGGCCGGCGGTGCCCTCAGAGGAGCACTGCGCTGTCACAGTGACATTGGGCTCATTTTGGTCTAGAAAAATGGTGCATCCACCCCCAGCGTCAGCCCCCCCCCCCCTTCAAACAACGAACCAGCTTAGACGCCGCAGTAACAACCCCTCTAACAGTCTCAGACTCCTTCCCCCGCCGTCAGCTTTACACACCTTATCCACGGGGACAGATTGCTAATCATAGCCAGCGCTGTATTGAAAGGCTCTCATTTGTCTGCAGTTGTTCAGTGAAGCTGCTTCAGGTGGGCTGTCACCTTCGCCCTACCCCCAACCTCTGCTTGATAACCTTGGATGGGATGGAAGATAGGAAACAAATGGGGGACAGAGAGAGAGGGATGAGACCACTTTATGAGCATCCCACGGCCTCCCTGCCCTGTACTGTGTCCCTCCCTCACTTGTAATGTACAGGGTGAGTCAGCATGAGCAACTGCAGCACAGCAGCCGAGTCGATCTGTTTACGCTTGCCTCTGATGAGACAATGCCAACGTCGTGCCGCCAAGCCAGTGTTGCTGCTGCTGCTGCTGCTTCGTGACTCAACGGGGTGGACTCATATGTGTGTGCACGTGACCTCCAACTGTCTTCACAGCATTGTCCATGCAGGACAGCAGCAGCACATTTTAGACGAACTTTCAGCCCTTGCTAGAGTGATAGTTGTCACGGCCGAAGGGACGTGCTGCACAATCTAGAAAGACACGAGGAAATGAGAAAGAGATACAGAAAACTGCATGCTGGTAAGATTTTTCTCAGTTCCAGATCAGTGTGTGCTGCTGCAAGCAGGCCTGATGCAAGGAAAAGTGCCGCTTTCTCTCGCACCAAGACATAGAAAGACAGTATGTGTGGTGCATGCATTTGTAAACCTGTCTATGAGTCTGTAATTTATGTGTGTGCATGACATTGCATGGTTGGTATTGCTTGTAGGCGCTGCTCTAGGAACATGATGCTCTGAGGACAACTTACAGATGACTGATTTACAGTATGCAACCGCTGCATTTGTTTATATTCTTTTGAACAGAAAGTAAATGCAGACACTGTGGCACATACATGCATAACAACATAGCTCCCCCACTAGCTCCTATTATGTAACTGCAGTCACCACATTTTAATGTCATTCCTCCCAAAAAGGCACCTTGTTGTTGGAGGAGGGGCGGTGGATGAGAGGGAAACAGAAACAAAGAGATAAAAAAGGAAGACAGAGGCATGAAGGGAAGGAACGGGAGAGGCAGTAAAAGGAATATGAGGAGGAAAAGAAGAGTTGAGGGATTGCAGCATCTTTGCCCCCCGCCATCATCCTGTGTGTGCAGCTACAGCAGTTGCTAATCAGTCCTGCAACTTCACATGCACTCCCAGAGAAAAACACACATACACAGTATGCGCACAAATCTACTGATACATCAGCAGGGGACCACGCAGACACACAGCTTTCCCTCAATAAGCCTCCTCTCATAGATAACCTCTCCAGCTGACAATAGCAACAATAGCATAAATCCTGATCCCGACAACAACAACAGCAGCAGCAGCAGTGGAAAGCCATGTCCTTCACTAAACCCACGTCAGCACATTCTTCCCTATTTGTCTCTTCTAAAAAACAATTTTTTTCCAACATTTTATAAAGGATCAGTTTGCAGAGCTGCAAGCATCCTGTTAGGACGTGCTGGCTTGGGTGGCCAATTGATCAGCCCGTTCTGTCACTGGAGATCAATCGCCATCAGTCCTCTGTTATTGGTGATCTCGTTTCCTCCACTCGCCTTCAGCAGCAAGCCTGGCGACCTCATATTCCCACTTGACCTCACCCTTCCCATAATTCAGGCCGAAGGTCAACGCCTGTTATTAATTTGCATGACCTTGTTGACTTTAATGTCCTATTGAACGGTTACGCATTGGGGCACCTGTATTGTCTTTCATACAGGCCTGAGAATAACTTCCTTCCTGTGATGGGATCAATACTGTAGCATGGGCTGTAAGAAATATTATCCCAGTTCAATCACAATAATGGCAGGAATTGTGGGGAATATGTTCGGAAGCCTGGAATCATAAACTCTCCTCTCCTTGTTTCAGTGACAGCATTGTAGTTTGTTTATGAACATTTACATTCAGTGAAGGCAGGTTTCTCTCTGACAGATCTACCCTGAATGCATTTTTCTGTTTATGGTTAAAACATATCTCTCTCAGTTCTTTTTGGAAATCATAGCAGAGCATTATGATGCATTACTCCATGGACTCTTATCACAACCTCTTACCATGAAGGAATGGTGAATAGCACATTTCAATCATTCTGTCACAGGAGAACTATAATCTTTTTCTTCCTCATGGCATATGTCCTTCCACTTCTAACTAATCCTTATTATGCCTCAGAAGCGAAGGTCATTGTCAAAGCCGAGGGGTGATTAAGTTAATCCACTTGTTTTCTGAATCCGATTTACCTCATTTTCCAAACTAGGGAACAATGTTACGGGACAAAGACATCAAGATGATAGTGCAGCACGCATTAAGGAGGAGGGCCCCTACGCTGGAGAGGCTTCCATTATCTGTCTACATCATCTGCATCCCATTCTGTTTCCCAGTTCTATCAGCGGATTTCTAATGGCTGCATTCAAAGCTATCTCTGCCGTATGCAGAGCGCGAGTGAAAGTGAGATGAGAGCATGCGAGTTAAAAGCGCCATGATCTCTCTTATTCATGAATTGATCTGTGTCGCTGCAGTATAAGCCACTAGCAAAGTGAGACACAGTGCCCTGGTGAGCAGGAGCCCCACGCTGCGGCCGACCAGCCTCACTGAGTTACGCAGTGCAGTAGCATACAGTTGACTTCATTAGCAGGTCCCTCCCTTCAAGGGGATGGGTTATTTACTACTGCACCGGTCTCAGGCAGATGCTGCACAGATATTATGCTTTAGACATTTGACCAAGTACAAATAGGTGTTTGCGTGTTTGTGTTTAGGTTTGTGTGTGAGGAAGGACTGATCCTAAAATAAATCCTGAGTTCAGTGTATTTTAATACCATGCATGCAAATAACAAGATTTAAAAAAATTTGTGTGTTTGTGTTTGGTTTTTTTGACTGTTACTCAGCATGTAAACACACACGCAATCACGCAAGCACATTTGCACATCCATGCTAATGTCATGTATGTCTGTTTCCATCCATGTCACGAATGTCTGCATGTATGAACATTTATTAATAGATTTAACTGTGTGTGTGTGTGTGTGTGTGTGTGTGTGTGTGTGTGTGTGTGTGTGTGTT
>JAQFJB010000023.1:8201708-8216328 GCA_029874875.1 Naso minor
ACCCTGCCTTTTTTTCTCCAGACCTTAAGAACCCAGAGATCGTGACCCTGAGGAATCTCACCATGGACAGCACAGGTGTCTACAGGTGCACAGCGAGTAATGACGTGGGGGAGGAAAACTGCACCATCGAGGTCACAATGCAGCGTGAGTTTCGGGAGGGGAAGGGAGAGTCAACATAGTAGCGTTCACCTCACACCAAACTGCCACACTGATTGATGGTTATTGTTTCAAACTACAGCAGAAAATAAATTTATTCATTCTCCCCCAGGGCTCCAACCCTGGGGGAGAATGCACTTAACTGGTGGCTGCTGGTCACAACCTATCCTCCTACAGTTCTGTTTCACTGTCACACTAACGCATTTTTCGTTGGGGTCATGTATAGAGAGAATGACACATATAGCAGCTCAGCAGTTTAATAGTCCTCGTAATCAATCGAATTTGAAGTCTCAACTGTAGGGAGTGCTGAAGTATTTCCAGTAAATGAGCATGAGCCATAAGTATTTTAGAATTAAAGATTAAAAATGAAAACTATGAATACTTTGTGACAGTAAGTGACTGCAGCTCTCATCGCTCATCCTCTCTTCTTTTCCATTCACAGATGTGAGAGATGTAGGTATGGTAGCAGGCGCAGTGGTGGGAATATCCCTTGGTGTCCTCATTGTCATATTAATCATCTGGCTCGTCTTCCGGAAGAAAGAGAAAAAGAAGTACGAGGAGGAGGAGACTCCGAATGAGATCAGGTTTGCTCATCCTCTTCTCTTTTGAAACGGGTTGACTTTCTGGCCATTTTGTCCCACTATTCTTCACTATATTATTTATTTAATAAGCATGCTAAAATGAAATAAGTGTGTGGCCATAGAGAGAGGACGACATAAGAAGTCCTGGAGTCCTGGCTACCGCCAGAGGAAAGAGTCTGTGGTCACTGCACGACAGATGAGGTAGAGACAGAAATGCACTTCCTCTTCAAATGTGACAAATATCTTGATGTAAGAATAGTATACTTTCAGAGATTTGATTTGTTGATCCCAGACTTTTTCATTATGGATGAAAATGACAAAATAAGGATTCTGTTGGGAGAGGGACACGCAGCGCGACTGGCACAGTATGTGACTACATGTCACAGACTGAGGAACACGTGACTGAACATCACCATATATGACATTATTATCTTGACATACATGTACACAGGCATGCGTGCACACACACACTTTGTTCACTAGTTTATTAGTTTCTACATTTTTGGCACAATTTGTTTGAAGTAATTGATACTTGCATTTTCATTTTTTTTAAATTTTATTATTATTATTGAGTGAATCTTGAATCTTCTGTAAAATGCCTTGGCAACAGCATACCTTTAATGCCAGTAAAGTAGTGCTGTCAATCAATTAAAAAATGTAATCAAGTTAATCACATTTTAATGTGTGATATTTGCCTCAATAGTGTCGGATTTTTTGATTATCTGAGAGTTCAAGTTCAAATTCTTTATTTGCACAGGAACTTCAGATGGAATTAGACAGGAAGTTGTAAAGAAATTATATTGGTTAATAATAACTGATATTCATAATAATGAAGTGTGCCAAGCCTATAGACAAAGTAACTATTCAAAAATAGTAGAATAAATAACAGAAGAATTTGATTAAATAGCAGCGCAAACTATATGGCGTCCAGTATGCTTTATAGAACAGCCATGAGAGATTGAATCATACAAACAAGTGGAGTCCAAAGTACATCTTAACCAAATCATAGCGGCAAGGTCTAATCCTAACATACACAGCTCCAGTACGTTTGCATGTGTTTGATATCTACCTGTCAACCAGTCTTTGCTTTTGTGTAACCGATCGAGCGATACCACAGCAGGATCGATGCCGGATCAATGAGTCAGATCAGTGCTAGTTTTAGTTTCTCTCCTCTACGTTCAGTACGTTGAACCCATTTTGTTAAAGAGCAGAACTGTTTGTGAAAACAACACTCCGCTCACATCTTGCATGCACAAATCGCTCCTCCTCTGCTGCTGTGTTGTGTTCTTATAATCTCACGTGACACGGCGCCAGTCAGTTAGACACATGTTGGCTGTAAGTGAGAGCGCATGCAGTGTTGGCAGAAAGGAAGAGGAGTGTTGTGCGGAGCCATTTTACAGTTGCAGCTGATGAAAACACTGCAAACTGTGATGTGCGAAGGAAGACTGTTCACTTTTTTTTTTTTTTTTTTTGGGCCTAAAAACTTTACTTGAAATCTTTTCTGTGTTTTAACATGCATGTGATTAATTACTGTTAATCACATGCATGTTATGAACATATGAACATAATTAATTAACATTTATTAAGTAATTAATAGTGGAGAGCAAAAACCTCAAAATCATTCAGTGGTCATGAAAATGTATTCAGATTTTGCATATTGATGATGCATTCACCCTATAAATCATGACACATTGTTCTCCCCTTCATGGAAGTACGTAAGCTGCTTATGAAAGTATCCGTATTGGTATCAGTATCAGTATTAGTATCATTATCGGTACTGGTAGCGGTAGCGGCAATCCTGTCCTTGTATCCCTGTATCGCACACTCCTAGTTAGTGTCTAAAAATAAAACAGCAAAAAGGTCAGTCTTCATTGATTATCCTTTTAGAGCATTCTCTTTTCACCTTTGTGTGTGTGTGTGTGTGTGTGTGTGTGTGTGTGGCACCTAAGGTGAGGTATCACACTAGTTTTTAGCCCCCACTCCAAAGTCTGCTTGCATTGTTCGATGCTAATGACACTCTTTGTGACAGACTGGAGTCGTGTAAGTGCATATTTACCAATGTAACAATGAATAATGCAGCAGGTTTGAGGACGACGTCAAGTAAATAATGCAGATGTGATGAAGTGTTTTTTTGTTTTTATACTATGTTAAAAAGTCTGAGTCAGACTTTTTGACACCAGAGAGTTATAAAACCTTCTCTGGTGATTCTGAAAAAGTGTCACGCAGCCAAAAGTGCACAGATGAGAGATTTCTGTCTCTGACTTTGTTGTAGAGAATCATAAGCCTTTTATCAATGAGACGATAACCCACACACCAGGTGACCGGGTGACAGTGATTTATAATAACAGCAACAATGCAGCAGTTTCAGTACCATCCACATAACAATCACAGCACAAACCGCCTTAGTTTAGGTGATTAATGCTCCTGTCATTTTTAAGTTGTTTTCCCTGTGCAGTTTTTATTCTTCTGTGCTATTTGGTGCATTTTTTTTATCCTCCTTCTGTCATCAAAAGTGGAATTATAAAGCGAAGTTTTAAATGTGTTCTCAGCAAAAACTTTTTTCCCCTTCAACAATTGTATCTGGGGAACTGGTGGTTTCAGCAGAATTCATTATTTCATGCAAATGTGTTTCACAAAACTCAGAGGCTGGGGGGTATCTCATGAATTACATGAGGTCCCCACATAATATACTAGCTCCTTGTGAGGAGGGTCTTAGAATAGTTTGTTTGTGTGAGTTCTTCTTTATATTTTTGAAATACAGTTGATAAAAAATAAATGGACCTTTGTCATCATTACTTTCTGTGTTTGTGCTTGTGTGTTTGTGCTTGTGTGTGTGTGTGTGTGTTTCCAACCACAGGGAGGATGCTGAGGCTCCCAAGGCCAAGCTGGTGAAGCCAAACTCCCTGTCGTCATCCCGCTCTGGCAGCTCGCGCTCTGGTGCCTCCTCCACCCAGTCCATGGTGCACAACAGCGCCCAGCGTGGTCATCGCCCCCGCCCACCTGCTGTGGCAGCCCTCAAGGAAAATGGACAGCCTCCAGGCTTTCCCCAGTCCCCCCCAGCCTACACCACAGTGGTGCCCCCCAAGATCCCCGAGCCCCCTGCCACTCCCAAATTCAACTCCAGGAACATGTCTGGGCCCACACCCCCGACCCTCATGGTCCCCGCCCAGACCAAGGCCTTTCAGACTGTGTAGGACTGAAAGCGAATCCTCCTTCCTACAGCCATGTGAGACTCCCATCCCAGCCCAGGCCCCCTCGCCCCACCCCCTCCCAAAGACTAAGACTATTCCATAAACAAAGAAATGCAACTAGTTAAAAGGATGTAATTAAAAGAATCAATACTATAAGTCCAAAACAACTTTTAATGAATGCATACTTAAAAAGGGAAAAATAAGACATGCTTGCCCCCTACTGAATTACATAAAACAACAAAACAAAAGAAAAAACAAGACCCGAGATGCTACACTGTTTGTGTCTCATGGCTAAAGGCAGAACTTATGTTCTGAGTTCCTACTTTTGGCTTTGGAAGGCACAAGGAAGCACCATGTGCAGCGAGGTGGAAGGAGTCCCCTTGAAGAGCTTTTATTTATTTATCGAATCAAAGGGTGAGGCATGCGGTGGAGAAAAACAGAGGAAAAAAGGGAAAGAGAAAAAGGATGATAAAGTAGATCCAAACCCCGAGCCAGATACCGATGGAGGTGTACTATTGAACCAATAGTTTAAAGGAGTATGATAGGTACTGAGTTTTTATTTCTTTTTTTAATCTGGGAGGAAGGAAGGGGGAGGGGTGATTCTCTGATTCACGTCACCCTGCACCTCCAACTCATTGCTCCCAGCACCTGCTCTGAAACCACCAATCCCCTTTGCCTCCCATGGGCCGGGCCAAATGTGCCCATCCATGTGGACAGATACAGTGTGTGGCGTGTGCATCATCTGCCTCAGTGCTCTCGGTCTTTCGTGCTCTCGTAAGAGACCCTCGAGAAGCCACTGCGGTCCAGAGACTTGACTCAGCTGGCTCGCAAACAGCTCATCTGCTTTACAAATCAGCAGGGGAAACTTCAGGTACACGGATGTAGCATTGACAGCGGAGTCACATCAATGGAGTTGTTACCCCCATCCCACATCCTGTCTACATCTATGGACATCCTTTTCTGGTACTGAATATCCTTCCTGAATTATTAAATAGTATGTATTAGGCCTATAGCGAGTCAGTATTTTAAACATAGGGGATAAGCATCTATTAGACCAGCTGGACTTGTTTTTCCTATTTTTCTTCTGTTCTCTTCTGTCTCTGATCTTTGAACATGTTGAAAAGGGTGACAGACAGCTATTTGTCCATTCATCCATATTAAGAAGTGCCACCAATCCCTAGGATGGGTTATTAAGTGTTGCTTTTTTTACTCTTCTGTTTACCTGCTACATTTCTGAACTGAAACCAAAATCTGTCACCATGAATGTGTGAAATACAAAGCTGGCGGATCCCATTGTTTTCAGCCTCCGATAAGGTGCTGAATCAGTATTCGAGCTAAGGCACAAAGGATTGACCTTGATGTTCAATTTTACAATTACTATGTCTGAATGAAGGGAGCGAGGAGTATGATGCTACAGACTTCAATTGTATAGCGTGTGTATGGTATCATTGTCAGTACTCTCCCTGGATTCATCACAATGGAGTGGCACTCGATTGCTGTCTCGCCGGATCGCCGGGCCCTGCTTGGTTATTGGTGGAGCTGTAGCCAATCCACAGTTGTCACATCCTCAGACAGAACCAGTGCAGTTTGATTGAAAGTATCTGAAAAAAGGCCAAGTAGCCTATCTAGTGTGCCTTTGCAATCCCTCTCCCCCTTTGATGGTCTCTTTCTTTGTCCTTATCTTCAGCACACCAGTGGTTAACTCTCTGTTCACATCCAGCTTTGAGGGTCAAACAGAAGCAAACACTGTGAGATAGAACTTCACAAACTTGCTCTTGTAATAACAGAGGCAGCCAAGGGAGCACCAAGCAGAGTGAATTATCCATGGTGAGAAAGCAATCCCATGCCATGGGACAATGTACTGTACATTCTGTAATCAGTCATGTTTTATATTGTACATACGGATAGATATACGCACATGATGTCATTTAATTTAATAATTAAGAGTCTGTGAGGGAAGATTGACCCCTTACGAAAGAGTCAAATGGGACCCACAAGTGATTTAAAACCACGTGGTTTTTTGAACACGCTGCTGTGTGAACAGGTAGAGATACTATTCTGACATTTTTAATCTTTGAATTCAGTATTCACGTCAAACAGATAATATTACAGGTCATAATGGAATGAAAGGTTGCGAAGTCCACATTTAAGCTCATAGACAGATATTTTCTCAGCTATACTAATGAGATGCTGTATGGATTTCATTGATCCCCTGAAAATTATTTCTTGTCGTTTTAGCAATTGTGACCTTTTATCAGGCAATATTGTTGGCCAGAAATTCAGCATTGACAAGGTATCTTAAAATATAAATGGTCAGGACGACGCGGTGGTTTAGATGGAAGAGCAGGCGCCCCATGTGCAGGGGTTTTGTCCTCCCTGCAGGGGTCCCGGCTTCAGTTCCACACTGTGGCGCCCCTCTCTCTAAATTATTTATCATCCAGTCCTTCAGCTGACTTATTAATAGGGGCACAAAAGCCCCAAAAATATCTTTGAAAAATAGATAAATGACCAGGTTTCCTTAAAATCAGCTACAAATAGTCAGCACATGATGATGCCAAATAACGCCAAATAATGCCAAAAACTGACTTTTAATCTTGAACACTGTTAAGCTAAAATTTAAATTTGAGCATGAGTTACATTAAAATCAAATGGTGGAATGACCTGAAATTTTGTGAGCATGTTCATGCCATCTAAGGAAACAAGCTGACTCCATGGTCTTCACCCTCAGGGCATACTTAACAATTTAAGCTCTGCTGCTGGTTCCAAAAAGAGCCAATTATCAGTATGTCCAATAATGTAATATTATAGCATGTAATGACTAGTGCTATTCTCTGAGCCCGTAAAGGAGCCTCACTTATTAATCGTAATTTTCACAGAAGTAAGATAAGAAGTTTTTCAGCAAATGTCTGTCTAAAAAACATCTGGTGTGACTTCACATGTGGAGTTTTCCCCTGCGACTTGACTGTAAGGGGTTAAGGGTCAGGGTTAAGAAAAAATGCCTTTTATATTCAACTAGAGACAGCAGTTCATATTTGAGCAGGGAAGCTGCTGCGTGTGTGTCTGTGCGTGCGTGCATGCGTGCATGTTTGTGAATGTGTGTGAGTGTGTATGTGTGGGTGTGTGCATGTAAATTCAGTATAAGCCCTTGGGCCACACCCACACATTCTCATGTTAGCCATTCAATGAGTGAGAAGGATCCAGTCAGGCAAAGTAACCTCTATCCAAATTGATATGACTGCAGACTGGCAGTGTTTATTTGAGTTTTCACTGGCTTTTATGCTTATTGCACTTGGCTTCACAGACAGCAGTCATGTTTTTTGCTTGTGGGGGCGGCGTCTCGAGACAAAGCACGTCCATAATTCATAACGATCCTCAGCTCTGAAGGCCACTTGTACGCTCCTTTCCTGCTTTTGCTGTCTCTTAACATAGAATGCACATGGCCCTGGGTGTACTGATGGCATCTCAAGGCACACATGCACTCACACACACACACACACACACAAACACAAACACACACACACACACACACACACACACACAAAATACAGGTAGATGTTGTATATACACACACATTACCAGGTATAAGAGGCACATTCAGGTCCACACAGAAAAACACAGGTGTGTGCTTCATGCACAGTCACACATGCGCACACAAACACACACACACACAGTTTGCACAAACAAAAGCCCAAACAGCCATCCTTGTTATTTCTGCTCCTTCAGAATCAATTTGATGGATCGAATGTCTGCAGGTATCACGACTGACTGATGGAACCAGTATACTAAACGCAGCACAGGAAGGGACACTCTACACTGCTTTACCCAGGGGACACACACTCACACACACACACACACACGTACATACATACACACAGATATACAAAAACAGCTACTGTAACATGCATGCAAACACACATGCACTCAAAATGACAGACTCTGCTATGCATTTTAACAATCTGGATAGCAAATGCTTTAAGACTTTTTTCATGGGAATCTGCAGAAGTAGCACTGAGAATCGTGAGAGGTATAACGGGATTGATATTGAGCCAGGGCTGTAGGCTCTTGCCATTGAAATTCCCTCCACCACAGATGAAAGTAGCAGCGGAGGTGGAGGATGGGGATGCGAGTCTTCCAGCTGTTAAATTCCTCCAAGCTTTTTGATTTGCTTTCCAGCAACTGCGAGTCTCAGGTGGCAGATTCCCCAGTTTATGAGCCCTCGCGTTGCATCTCTCCTCTCATGTGTGCAGCTTTGTGGCCTGACAAACTTTCGCTCTTTCCAACAAATGAATTTTAAGGAGCTTTTGTCAGTTCAGTGTAGAGAGAGAAGGAGGAAAGTCTTTACACACCTCAGAGTGTTAACAGCACATCCGATACCATTCTTCAAAACAGTATCTGTCAGCACTATATATTGTCTTATTATCGGCACTCAAAGGAGCAGTAAACATGAAATCATTCATGGTTATCCTGCATTATATGATAGGAGTATGAATCTCATGTAGCCACAATGTTTTATGTTCTATTTAGCGTTTTGTTTCTGATTAAAGCTGTTGAGCACGGCTGCTCCGATTTTGTGGTTTGGCCTTCTGCGTCAGTATTGGAGAATGTGATGTATTGTTACTTTTGAGAGAGGCGATGGACGGGGCTGGAGTCGACCTCAAGAAGGAGAGCAAAGGTATCTGCATGTCATAGGAGATTGAGCAGACAACTGGGAATGCTTTGCTTTGATGTAACATAACTGTATTCGGCTAAAAATAGTTTTAAAAAAAAAGAAAATCTACAATTGTAAATATATTCAAAAAAAATTATGAAGCTTTATTTTTGTCTTCTTTATTTCAAATTTATCATCCATGTACTTTGCACTTTTTTGTGTGCTGTGCTCATCACCGGCCTGTGTGGGTTCTGTGTGGTTGGCTGTTTCTCTTGACTGCATTGTTTCGATGTCAGGGGGAGACACGCTCAGCGCGGCGTTACTAAAGGGAAATGTAAGACACTTTTGTTTTTCTTTAATCTCATCTGTTCTTTCTGCCGTGGCTTCTCTTTGGTTTTGTAAAACAGTACAGAAATTTTTGGTTCGTTTGTTTGATGAAAACAATCCATGTAAATATCACAAGTAAAAAAATGTATATTTTTACGACTTCTGAGTTATTACTCTTTTCATTTGCAAATAAAATATTCAATGACAACTTAATAGGTCTTGTGGCATCTTGATTTGGATTTTGAAAATATCAATGCTGTATATTTAACATGGCTTAATATGACAGAAGTGTCATATTCGGCTCAGGTATTTTTAAAGCCTTTTCTTCTGCAGGAGGTTTGGGAATTTGTTATAGTCGCTCCCAAGTCTCCTCTGAATTAATGTGGGTGTGCAGGATGTTGATGGGGAGTGACAAGGTTATAGCCTCTTTTCATACTCTTTACTCTGTAAGGTACTGAACATACGTATTCACATAATAACATTCAGTCAAAGTGAGTTGGCTGTCTGAGGGGAATTTGACGGCTGCCAAAAAGCATTATAATGTTGACCTACTTGTCAAAAAAAATCTAACCCAGAAGGTAAAACGTAAGCTAGTCTGGATGTTACCAAAAGCATAATGTGAATGTTTTTAGTCACAAGTTTAGGAAGATTCTTCAGTCCATTTATCAAAGGAGGAGAGATTTCAAAATAATTCATGCTCACATTTGCGTTAAATGACTTTTACAACACAGGAAATCAAACTGACATCTTGCGATAAGCTGGTAAGATGTGTTTGCTGCATGGCACATGGGTAGCAATAATCGTTGGTCTCTCTGTCTGTCATTCAATCCATCACTCTGAAATATGTCAACAACTACTGAACGGATCCTAATAATGCTGGTGTTCCCCTGTTCATTTTTTTTTTCCTTTGGAGCTCTCAGCAGGTCACACACACAACTCCAGACAGGTAATGTTGCACTCATTGGGAAGATTAGGTCACATTTTCATATCTGTTGGGACACACAGGAAGAAGCACTGAGTTACTAGCTTGCTAACCTTGAAGTTAGTTCACCCTGAGCTGAGGTTAACATGGCAACTTAAAGCTATACACACGTAGTTCTCAGAGTATTGTCCCGTTCATTATCAAAGTACCAAGTAGTATCATGTTGTCACATAAGAACCAGACTTACTGTATGGAAAGGATGGTGAACATGGTAAACAATATACCTGCTAAACATGAGCATGCTGGCATTGTCATATGCTCATTATGATGATGCTCCTTTTAGCTCACATCACTGCTGTAAAACCTGCGAGCGGCAGTACAAGTGTTAATTAGTTTTACTTATTCATTGCAGTAAAGAATAGGCATATGCCAAATTATGCAGAGGCCTATTGTTTACAAAGTAAGGCCCGACCAGTAGATCAGATTGCAGATATTCTTGGCTGATATTGACCTATCACAGATATATGATATCGGTATCGGCATATATATTCTTCGATATGTGCGGATATTTAAACTGTTTTTTAAGGTTGGCAAAAGTACTTGGGCTATTGATTTAAAGCGGTGTAATTATGTACTTTATCCGACAAAGGGTGGTCCATTATTTAATTTAAAAAATAAGTGAAATGTTTACTGTCCCAGTGCTTGAATGTTTGGAACAAAGTTTGTTCAACTGTAAGATATCCTGCTTCCATTATATATTTTTGTCACAAGCCGATATTGCACATGCATATTATTTATATATAAAATATTGACCGACACATCAGATATCGGAATTTTCTTGCTCCCTGATATTGGTATCTGCATCAGCCACAGAGTCCCTTATCGATCTGTCCCTATCACCAAATAATCACTTTCATTGTTATGAATGAGGCATTATCCAGTTCTCATAAAGTGATCTGTGGCTTAAACATGCAACACAGGTCGGCCTTTAATGTATCATATTACAGATATGAACATCCCCTTCTGTGAAGCTGTTATAACTCAGCCAAATCCTGATGTGTGGCGTTACAGTGGCTGAGGGTGAAGCAACTGGGCAAGGAGCTTCTTCTTCACCTTTCCTCTAAGCAGCCTCCCTTGATCTTCAGCCTTTCAACGTGACACCTACACCCGTTGCAACAAGGTCAGCGATATCTATTGACTTGTCAGGCCCTTATTGACCGACATTCATCTCTTTCCTCTGAAAAGTTCTTCTTATGTTGACAGTGTATTGAACCATCAAGATGGAGTGTCTGTCAACCCTGGTCAGAGAGACGGGGTGTGACTTTATCTCCGCTTCAAGGATGCACACAGCATTTTTGACAAGACATCACAAAAGTGGGTTGAACAAGTGGATATAACACACTGAGTAAATGCATATGAAACAGCCACAGGGCATAATACAATTACCAGTGTGTTCTCTGACATCTGCTTGTTGACGAGCTGGCTGCAGACTGCTGGCTAAATTTACATCTTTCCAAAACACGGCATCCATATTAAGCAAGATCAAATTTTCAAGGCCAGATCACATTTCTGTACTCTCCGTTCCATGCCTCTGTGCCCATTGTTCCACATGATTAGTCATGTGTGATGACACTGTCATAAATCCATCTCACTGCCTCGCATGCCCACACACACACACACACACACACACAGTCATACTTTAATCAATGCATGCATATGTTGCATTGATGCCATTTGGTCACTACTTGGACCAAACAAGACGGTTATTTCCAGGGTTATGTGTTGTCTTCATCCTAGATTGGATTTTAAAGTGCGCTATATAAATAAAATTTATTATTTTATTATTATTAGATGGAAATAATTTATACTTTTCTTTTTCTGTGCCTATAGGACCCATCATTGGTTTCGCAAATCATCTAGCAGCACAGTGCTATAATTATAAGATAACATGGACACTTTTACTCTAATTAGTCCTAATAAAAAAACGATAAAACGTGTCATCACACAGATAAAAAATATTTTCACTCCCAGGAAGCTTTGTAGTCTAATTAATACCAAATCGTATTTCGCTCTTGGTCTTCCAGCATTATCTGCAAAGTAAATACTTTTGCCACACAAGGCTTGTAATTGAAGTCACTTATATAATTGTGCCCCTTGGTGTTGACTGGGGACAGCTCTCTTGTTATCTGTGATGCCGATAGGGCTTTAATGAGATGAGAGAAATCATAAGTCGAACATCGTGCATCATCAGCTGAGATTAGTTAATCATAAATCTTACGTGTGACCTGTAAAAACGAAGAAGGGAGCTGACGGCAAATTTTGAAACATGATGGTGTTATTTTAATTTTAAATCTTTTTTTTTTTTAATCTAAATATGTGAGGCCTGGATTACATTTTCCTCTTTCCAAGATATTGACTGTTTTCCTGGGTCCCTACTGACAACTCTAATCTTATTTAACTGAACGTTGTGTTTTGAAAACTGTAAAAGAAAAAGTTTTCCATTAATGTTGCAATCTGCTGTACACATTTATCCTGTTTAGCTCAATGGAGGAATATAACAGTGATGTCGGTGATGGCTCTCAAGTGTTAAACATGGGTGACTTTGCTTATAGTGCCCTCTGGTGGAGCATGATTTAAGCATCACCATTTAAAGACGAACAGGAGTGCAGCAGAAGGAGTCTGCATGGTGTAGTTTCCTTTTTTCAATCATCTGAAAGCTTAAGTTAAGTTAATAATCTGAATGGTGTAAAAGCAAAGTATTTCTGCAAACCCCTGGTGGCAATAAATCGACTTTGCTGTTGTCCGTCTTTTTTGTGTGTCTTTGCACTGATTATTTCTGGGTAATGAAAATTGCTCTGCGACCCACATCTGAAGAATGTTTCACTCTCTGACAACTGCACTAATTATAATGCTGCCATAATTTTAGATAGTGAGGTTAATTGCATGCTATTTTTGACACTTGTAATTCCACTTTGAAAAGCTGAGCTGAATTTGCATGGACTGTGGAGAAGATATCCATTTATTGAGGCAAAACTGTAAACTACCTACCAGATACTATTAAATCAGACGGTCCTGCTGGTGATCAATGCACTGTTGACATCCCTGATTAATAACAGCATTTATTAACAATGTGATTCTTTATAATTGTCGGTCAACTGGACCAAATTTTGATATGTATCACAGAGGATTTACTCAGGCTGGTAAAGGATGAATCCATTTTTGTCCCAGAAAATGTCAAAAAAAAAAGAGTTCTCTGCATATTAGCTTGGTGTTTACAAAATCTACAGCCAACAAGATATCGAAATATTCAATAAGTAAAGTGTTTCATTTTCTTTGTTAAAAAGGGAAAGCGAGATGCATGAAAATCATTTTGGCAAACTGGAGTTTTAATTCTGAGAGCTAATAGTCCATCTAATTGAAAAATGGGACAATTAATGATAGCCTACAGTATCTTTCAATGGTGCAAGTAAAATTAACTGTCAGCTGAATCAGACAAAGATGATCCATAATTATATACTCTGATGAGAACCGCTCGGCTGAGGATTTCACCTTTAAAGTCTGTTGTATGCCATGTTTTAGTTTTAACGTCATCCATTTAATGTTGATCCAAACATGCTTTACTGAAGAGTATTACTACACTTTGCATCATTTCAGAATCCATTTTAATATCACAAATCCACTGTGGACACACAGTAGGCCTACAACAATAAATGTTCAATCGTTCACCATCCAGAGGGGCGAACAAGAGGGAGTGGCCTAATGAGCACAAACTACCAGAACAGGCTAAGCTACAGACCAACTAATCTATATCACATTTATACCAATACTGTTGGTTTTATAGTTGGTTTTACAGCATGTCATATGCAATTAACAATTTTGTATCTCCCATGCAACAGCCATCTTTAACTTTAACACATTTGCTGAGGAATAATCATGAAAGCTCAGCTGACTCCTGTCTGTAACGCTTAAATATCAAAAAAATCATAAACACTTCACTGATCTGTGGTGGGGAATTGGGAAAGATGCAGTTGTTCCCACTCTAGTAAATAAATCTAAGCATGAGAGAAAAAAATATAAAAATAAGAATACTGAAAGTGCATTATTTTACTCTAAATCTGCTGCAGTATATGTGCAATCTGTTAGACCTGTTGTGTCTCCTTGTTTTTTTTATGTTTTTTATCTTGTTTTTAAACTTTTTTAAATCTTGTCTATTTGCTGTTGGATGTGTTCAGTACAATATAGTGACAATAAAGAATCTTTGTCTCAAAAAAGTCTTTCAAAGTGTTTCAACTGTTTCAAAAAAGTCTTAATTTATGTTTTTACAGCCTGAAGAGTCTCAAAAGGTGTGTGATAAGTTCTCTCTAGCTCTTGTATGCATATAAACAGTGTTGGGGAGTAACTAGTTACATGTAGGCCTAATGAAATTACGTAATTTCATTACAAAATAAGTGTAACTGTAGCCTACTCAATTACAGTTAACTACTGAAAAAGTATGTGATATTAAATTACAGTTACTTATGAAAATGGTAATGATTACAAAGGGGATTACATCTGAATATTTTTAATAAAAAGCTTGGGCTATACGTTGAATAATATTCATTTCGTTGTCATGCATGTTTTGATGTGCACGATGTCTTCTTTTGCCAATTGCAGTCAAGGGCTTTTAACAAAGTTCGATGGTATTCTGATTCTTTTGATTGGTTCTCTTGTTTGAATTTGCAGCGTCCCATGTCTGCCGTCGCTTGGTGTAAACATTTAAAAATGGTTAACAGTTGAAAACATTTGTTAGAAATTT
>JAQFJB010000023.1:8219290-8235981 GCA_029874875.1 Naso minor
GGGCATCTGTCTAATGATTTGCCTTCTGTAGAGAGCTTCTAGGCTAAAAAAAAAAAATGTTCCCACCAATAAACAGATTAAACCAGAAGTGTGAAATGTTCCAAATTTTTTAGGACATGCCCCCACTCTGGGTGGAAACTGACAAGGGTACTCTCTGCCTTCGGAAGATGCTTCAGTGTTGCTGCTTTAATCACACAGGAATGATGTACTGAGGGAAGGAAACAGACAATTTATGGGCATCATGGTGCGTTCAGAGTCCCAGTGGGTCTCCATTTGCATGACTTCCACTTTAGAGAAAGAAAAGGCAACATCAAGGACAGTTCCAGCTTCACTGAATGCTGCGCAGTTGTTACTTGACAGTTGCCCAAGGTTTATTCCAGGTGAATGTAGTTTGAGGTTTAATGTAATTGTGGGACCAGCACCTCTGGCTCTCTCTGTGAGGGTATAACACTGTAAAAATGTCACTGCAGTCCTGGCAGTTATTTTTAGCCACATTGCCGCTGTTTCTTGCCGTGGGCGAGTCATAAATCTGTGGCATTTTGAATTTTTTTTTTCATTGCCTGCAAATACATTGGCTGACATTGGTCAAATGCTGATAGGGTTCACATGTCAAATTATAATGTGACAGTTACTTAAGAACTCACGTTATATAAGTTTGTGTCATCACAGCTTCTTGCCCGGTGGTATTTATAAAACCCATAACTTCTCTGTTCTTTTGGTGCATACTGTACAGGTTTGGTCAGCAGGAATTTTATTGCCGGTTGATTGAATTGCTCTTAGGGAAGCACTAATAAAGAATTCATCTTGTCCAGCCCGTAGCACTTCTCCAAGGCTGGAAACACTCCAAATGGATGAGTATGGATGTTTTCTCTGCTTCACCTACTCATTTCCAATCAGCTGAATTAACAGCTCACTGCTGCCAACCTTGATGTCATACTGTACCTGTTTGGGATACTGAAAACAAAGATGGAAAGAGAGGATTAATGAAACAGCTAAAGGAGCAGTAAACACATTTTGTTAAATATATAATACGGTAACTTCTATCACAGAGCTATTGGTATCTGCATATTTGTTTTCTGATTCACGTTGAAATAAAAACCTTTTTTTTTAACAGAACAAATCATGCAGAGAGCAATGCTCCAGGTGATTTTGAAAAGGTGTCGTCATGCAGTTTGTCCAGAGGAGGGCGCTCCAACACATTACTCATGTTTGTTTAGCCAATTGTTTCATTCATTTTTCATTTTGTCATGTTCATTTCTAGAATTGCTTGAGGGTGTGTAAAAAATGTTAAACATTCTTTAATGAAGTTCTTTGTTTAAGAAAGCAGCCTTCTGAGTACATTTGCATTGTTATATTGTTGTAAAATCAGTCAAATCCACAAAGTCGACGGTCATTCCAGCCCAAAAATTAGATGCATCTGTAATCGATGAATTCTCTTTTTGCAAAATCAGTATCTGTATCAAAAATTCCATATTGATAAAGCTCTAATGACTTTATATTTGCAGAAAATCATACCTTGTTAGAGTGAATAGATACATTGATCGAAACAAGTTGTTAAACTTTTGCTTATTTAAATACTTAATACTTCAAATAATTGTACCAAAGAAGCTCAAAATTTGTCTGTATGCGATTTTTACTTAGAGAACGGGAAAACACAAATTACTAATACACTAGCAGGAAACTTAACTAAACCAAAAAAGTTTTAATGTTAAACATAGTTTTGTTCATGAAATTTGGAGGAATTTGTGTGTATTGTAGAACTTCTGCAGTCTTACCAAGTTGTACTAATATACAATTACGTGTTGGAATGATGTGTCAATCAGTCTGAGAGGGCTTGTTAGCCATGTTTCATTTATTCCTTCAGCTGTTGTAGCGCCATGGTTAGAAATCCTCCCGTTGTTAAATATCAGAGCCCCTTTAATGGAGCTTGTTACACCTCATTCAGAGATCCTAATGCTGTCATCCCAATGGTCTCACATGGCCCATGCTTATGGCTGTGGACCTGACTTAGATGATGCACACCCTGCAGCACACAGGGTCAAGGGAGAGCCCTGAACTGTGAAGTAATTCCCTTTTTTCGTACTACAATGAAAGCATACAGCCAAGTGACACGAGCAGCTAGTTGAGGGTCTGCTGAGATGTGACCCAGAAATGTCTTTTTTCCAGCGTTGTGACTGCACGAGCACATGCAGACTCAATGCAGAAAGTGTGAATTGAAACTGAAAAAAATTGACTTTGTAGTGAGGGCTTAATAGCGATCGTCTCAATTGGGATCATAAGAAACAGTGAATTGCAGCCAGTTGTGGCTACATAGAGCAGCAGGTAGATCAGCCATTCAGTCACCAAAGTGTTAGTCGTTAAGAAAAAATGTGTCTGCCTCTTTTAGCTCGATCAGGTTATGGAAACATGTACATTTCTAATGAGTCTGTGTGTGATATGGGGCCTGAGTGTTTTAAATTATTAAATTGTTCCAGTTTGAGCTCTGTGGCTGATTCCAGTGCACTTTCTTCTCTGTCACAGAGCCCTGCACGGATGCTGTGACAGTGGATCCAGTGAGCAGAAGGGTACTAATGAGGACTCAGTCAAAGCTGTGACTGGTAAATGAGGCAGATCCAAGCCTTGCTCGAGGAATTGATCTTTTCTTTTATCCCTGCGAAAAACTTGTGCAGCAGTTCCCACTGATAATCCACAAACACAGCTGAGATCAAAGCCGCGACATAGTGAATTTCAAATCTGGTTTTAAGAAACGGGCTCCACTATCCTGGTCTGTTTTTGCAAGAAAAACTATACAGCTGATTGCTGATGGTAGAAAGAAAGACGAAAGCTGTCCTATTGCCTACGTTCTCATTAAAATGTTTTACTTGAATGATAAAATGAGGCAAAGCTGTTTTTTTCCTTTCATTTCTTTTTGTTTACTTTTCTTTCTCAGCCCATTTGGGCTGCATATTTCTAGAAAAGAAAAGTTGAGTTTTCTATTCAATTGCATGCTACTGTTGTGATGGGTCTCAGTTATTTTTCTACAATACATCTGCTGGAAAGCTTAGAAGAACACCGAAAAATTCTAAATTCCAATTGTAGTGAGAATATGAAGAATTAGGGCCAGAGCAATGTAACTGTTTGCCAGTATTATCGACCAGTATTTGCCTATTGTAGATATATTGGTATCGGCATATATGTTCTTCAACAGGCGCCGATATTAAAACCATTTTTTAAGGCTGGAAAAAATGCTTGGATTTTAAAGTGGTGTAATTATGTAGTTTGTCCAACAGAGGGCTGTCTGCTGTTTGATTACTCATAATAGAAGTGTGTATTGCTTCAGTGCACTGTTGTTTGGAATAAAGTTTGAAAATGTAAGATGTCTCTGTTATATATCTTTGTCACAAGTATTTCATAGCCACATTCAATCAGCGTTATATTTATGAACATCAGCCGATATATTACATATTGTTATTTTATTGCTCCGTAGTATCGGTATCAGCATCAGCACCAATCCCATATCGGTTGGGTCCTATGAAGAATGCTTGTTAGACTCTCATAAGGTTTCTTCATTGCAGTAATTAGTTGCTTGAGACCAGTGGTGTTATTCTTTTAAGTTACAATAGCAATCCATTTACCCATTAGTAATAAGCGATCAGTTAATGCAAATGTTAATCTTAACTGTGCTTTGTATTGATAAATCCATGGCACTGTCCTTGGTGCTGAAGTAGTAATGGATTGGAATGCAATCAAGGAGGGGTGGGTGGATGTGACAGTTCAGTTTCAGTTCAGTAGCAAGAGATGACAGATGCCTGTAAGAACATTTAAGCTCATGTATCGTCAATTTGCTGTGTAGAAGTTTCAAAGAAACAAAGGTGTGAATACTTGTGAGTGGCTTGCAAAGTTGTCCCTAGACCCCTCACCATACTTGATATTGTCTGTAACTTCAGCTCTAAAAGTGCACGTAAGTAAAATAATAAAAGTTTTTTTTCTGGTGGGATTGATCTATAAATGATCAATAAATAAATGATCAGCGTTCAGCTGCTGAGCAGTCAGGCAGATAGACTGCAGCGTCGGTTAAGCTCCTCTGCAAGGTAATTAGATTCAGATAATCCAAACAACAAAAGCCATGATCCTGCTCAGATTCACAGCATGCTGTTGGTGTTGAACTGGCAAAAGTGTTAACGAACTGCAGCCAGAGAGATTATCAAACTGAGCTGTTTATTGGATCATAAGATACCCTCTGTGTTTACCCACGTTAGTATTACACCATATGCCACAGGCAGAGCAGGATAAATGCCCCGCTGCCACAGGGATACATTGATGTGTGAGAGTGTATTTTTGACATACCTTTCATTAAGTGATGCAACTGGTAGGATAATAATAATAATAATAATAATAATAATAATAATAATAATAATAATAATAATAATAATGATAATAATAAACCATTGCAGTTTGTTGGGATTTTATTGTGGTAGTTTGGCCAATTGCCACCACTTATTGAGTTTGAGACATACTGTATTTTAGCAAAGCATCATGTCTGTCAGTACTGTGTTTTGTAACATCATGTGTATGAATTTCACAGCCTCATACTCTCAGGCACCATGAGCCACCCTGCAAGTGTTGGGTTCTTCCTCTCCAAGGGCATCACCATGGAGCCTGGCTCATCTGAAGGGCCCCGGCTAATGAGCCAGCACAGGGAAATTGATTCGGTCTCCACCTCCCTATCTCCATCCTCGTGCAGGCCAAAGATAAAACAGGGTGAGTCCCAGGGGTCACAGCTCAGTTAAGCCCTCCAAAGTCTTTTTTTTTTCTTCTGACTGAAGAGCCAGATTAATTATAGGCCAATAAAAACTAGGATTGGGTATTATAAATGAAAATATTGAATAGTTGCAATCCTGCACTCTTAACAGCTACTCAGTGGTTGTAAAGATGCACCTGCACTCTGAAGTAATTACTTGTGGTTTTCCTCAGTCCACAGTAAATTTTTTCTGTTGTATGACACTTTTAGTAGAGCATTCAACATGTAAAGCCTATTTGCATGAAGTAATATACTTTAGGTTTTAATGTGGTAATGTGCTATGGCCACATTACTAATATATGTTCGAGGTTTAGAATAAAGTTCAGTCTAATTATCCCTCTGGGGAATATTTAAGCTGTAACGCCATCAATATTTATGACAAAATATTTCAAAGCACCAAACATTATGCTGCACTAACAAATAAAAACAGTGAAAGCCCTAAAGAACTTTTCTTCCCAAACATTTCACAGTTCACTTTAAAGGTGCTGCAGATTCCTTAAAATGCATTTAATTTCCCAAAGCTTCCAGTATGATGATTTTCGGGTGTTCTTCTCTTGCTTAAAATAAACCTTCCAGCACACAGGACTTCTCGCTGTAATTTGGGGGCCCTGACTACGTTGTAGTGCAACCACAATTACTATGAGGAGGAAGAGAGCATATTTAGTTTTCATTGTTAATCTATCCTAAGCATACAATACGCTCCTGATTATTTCTGTTCAACATGCTGTTCAACTCAACGTACATAACAAAAGACACTTTATTATTAACAATGATTCTTTATCTGAACTGTATGTTTAGATAAAGAATAAATATACTTTTGAAAATGCTTAGGAAAAATACATTTTGTTTATTTGAACCCCTCCGTACATTTTCTGCTCTTAAAGCAGTCATATTCTATTCTCACTATTCATTTGAAGTGTCCGTATTATTCAATGTGTTGCAGATTACTGTCCACATGGTGGCACAATAACATCACTCTAACTTACAAAGCAATTATTTATGAACTGAGAAGCAGCTGTAGAAAGTTACAATTTAGGGAATTCCTAAGATAAATGAAAAGGCCTGAAGTTATTTAGTAACAGAGCAAAGACAGGTCAGATCAAGGTCCTGCCAAGGCTGCAGAGCAAATGAAACTATGTTGCAGCTGCAGGGGAAAAAAGGTACGCAACTACAGTAGTATGCACACACACACACACACACACACTCATACACACCACAAACTGTTTCACGGACCAGCTCCCAAGGTTAAGTAGAGTGAGGAAAAATGAGCTCGCTGTTTAACTGTGCTCACAGACAACAGACATGTCAGGGACTATTAGTTGATGGATACAGTCTGTCTGCTGTTTCATTGTTTTGGTTTATTAACCTTAACCCCCAAAAGCATGGAAGAATGAAATACTGATGAAGGATTTGTCTTGTTTTCCTCACAGCTTTGTGGTTACCGTACTGCAAAGTAAAACTCAAACTGTTGCTCCAGGTTTCAACTTGTCTTGATGGTTAGAATCTGTTTGCACGCACAAATAAAAAAACTATACTTCTTGTTATTAAATAAATGCTGTCCTGTTTACCGCACTGCTGCTGTAATATCATTAAAACCTTGTTTCATATCATGCATGTTTGTTTGTTTGTTTGCTTTTTGCTATATTCATCCCATGTGTTTTAATTAAAGCAATGTTTTTTAACAAGCGGTGGACCACACGATATTAAAAGTTATTATGTAAAGACATACAGCATAAACACATATGCCACAAAAAACATACACAAAAGCACAAGTAAGTATAAGCAGTACATGTAGTATGTGGCATTAACTTTATTTTTGAAAAGGCAAAAAAAGTTTTTCACTTCTCCTTACTTTGACTAATTTGCTTTTCTGGCCCAGAGTTCAAGCTCCAGTGTTTTGGATTTAGTGGGGTCTAGCAGTGAAGTTGCAGTGGCTATGAACCTAGCGAAAAACACAGAAGGTCCTCTACAAAGTCATTGTTGTGTTTGTCCATTCTGGGCCTCTGTAGAATATTGGAGGTGCAACATGGCACACTCCATGGCAGAGGACCTGCTTCCGCTGTCAATAGAAAGGGCTCTTTCTAAGTTAAAGAAAACAGTGGTTCTGTTTTTCAGCTGATTATATTCTAATGAAAGCATACTACATGCTACACACTGGAGCTTTAAATGACAACATGTCTGCCATTCTCATCCATCCTTTAAATAGAAGGCGAGAACCAGCCAGTTGGCTCTGTCCAAAGGTTACAAAATCCACCTGCCAGCACCTCTAAAGCTCAATAATTAAAATGCTTTATCTTTTGGTTTTTTTACCAGTGGTTATGCACTGCATCATTTATATGTGGGGGTGGGGCAGTTACCTGGCAACCAGCGGAGACTTTTGGAAGTTACTGGACGGAGATAAGGAATAGTTTGCACATCAACCTCTGTGATGGCTCCTGCTAGTACACATCTAATTTAAACGTTGGTGAGTTTGCTGACCGTTAGACCTCATGCACATTGAAATCACTTTGCTCGTTAAATGATGAACAGCTGTTTAATTGTTTGCCACCAAAGCACAGAACAATAATAGCCTTACAAATAATGCTTAAAAAAAAAAAGCTATGAAGACATTTGCAAGCTAAATCTGTTTTTTTATTCATGCATCAGCAAATTGAATTTCTTTTACCACTTCTAAAAATACACATACACATATCTTTTCCCTCTGTGCATTTTGCTCTCCCTTACTCTTTTCTGTTGGATGCCTCTCATGTACTTAAGCCTTGAAATGGCTCCCATGTTAAACACCATTCATCCTGCCTGAGAGGAATCAGCCTGTTTTCTCCATTATTATATCTGTATTAACACTAAATACCAGGTAGTATCATAGAAAACAGTGCAGTAGCTCCACACAATTGCCTTATCATTTCAAGTACATCATTTTATGCTCCATGCGCATACAAGATAATAAAACCAATTTAACTAATCCATCTCAAATGTATGGTATTGTTTTTTCTCTCTTTCTGCTAACAAAGAGAAGCAGAGAGGCTGGAATAAAAATATCAGGTTGTAACAATATCTTCCTCCATGCAGTGACTTTTATCTCCCTCGCCTCTTTGCTGTAATTATCCTCCTACCACTGCTTTCTTTTTTTTGTTGCTTTCAAAGAGGGAGTGGTTATGTCGAACACGCTCTTGGGTGCTGGAGCCTTTCAGTTGCGTTGCTGACTCAAGGGAGAGGGGTCACGTTCATCACTCAGAGCTGATGGATCAGTGAGGATAAATATCGGTTCATTTACATGAACTGAACGAGATATTTACCAGACTCTAAAAATGTTAAACGATAAGCTGCAACCAGAAGCTTATCCTGTGCAAGTAACACTATCAGTATTGAACAGACTCCAAAAAGGAAAAGTTCATGAGCTCATGAGTTGTTTGCCACAGCTACACTTTCTGTGAGCCTGCATGTGCTTTGTTACTGTGTAGTTTAATTCCAGTATAGCGAAAATTCCAGTTACTGCAGGACAGAATCGCCAGTATGGCTGCACAATTAATTGAAATTTAAGTGAAATCGCAATATGGCTTACTGCCATTTTAAAATTCCAGGCAGGCGCATTTGTTAAAAGAGAAATGTGTGTATCAAAACGCCATTTTAATTCAAATGTTGTGTGTGGGTAAGTTGCACCACACTGCCTGTTCAAGTCATGTGTCTTGGTACCTAACTAATGCAATATCAATATTAACCCACTGTCTTCATATTCTTTAAAAACTTCTGGTACAAAAATGTTCAGCTTTTTACAGTAAATGGTCACGTACTTGTCTTTCAGCTAAACAAGACGTAAATAATCAATTTGTCAGGTTTTTTTTGTTTGTACATGATGAGAGTGCTGTGGAATGAAACACGCAGTAAATATGTAGGCCTAAAATATAAACAGCAAACTTAAAGCGACTTAGAAATAATAGGAGTTGGATAATAATTCTAGGTTGAAGTATATGCAGCCCAGTTTTACATTGCAGTATGTGCTTTTTTTTTTTTTTTTTGATATCATAATATAAAATATTCATGAATGCTGCCTAAATATTCTCTCTTTGATCACAAACAACACAGCATCATCACTGAGGGCCAGTGCACCAATCAGATGACAGTATGCTATCAGTCTATTTTTGTCGACCACCAGGTGACAGATTAGATGCCTCTGATTTGATTCAAAGTGCAATCATGTTGATTACTGTTCCATTCCTTTTATCTGTCATTAGAGCTTATTGAACAGATCGCTTGCATTGCAGAGCCAAAACTAGTACACATGAGTAAAGAGGAGTTGCACAGAAAAGGTTTTGCCATTCGGCAAAGCCTTTAATGTTGGCTAAAAACAAGGTATCAGAAACCCGGTCCGAAGAAGCCCTGGGAAGAGGAACAGTGATCAGATTTTTACCAGCTGAGGGGCATTCAAGGAAATTTGTTTCATATCGGCAAAAATTACCACAGAGTTTAAGACACTTGTAACAGTCTGGACAAGAATTGACAATTTTTTATGCATTTAAAAAAAATCAATTTAAAAAAAAGAGTAACAGATGATAGCTTTCTGGCATTTTTGAGGCAAAACATCTGACTGGTAATCAGATCAGTAATTGCTACTCTATCTGATCCAGCTGGGACCACAGATGCTCTGTTAGCAGATGGTTTCTGTCTTTTCTTCTGTGTGATGTCAGTCCACTAAGCACCATCAGACATCATGTTTTGGAAAATGTCAACATTAGAATTATCTTTGGGCTTAAATGTATGACATGCGACAGTTTTGCAAGTTTATCATTATTCTATGTTTTGTTGAGTTGCGTCCTAACATAATGCTCCATGTTTCCAACAATGTTAAAACTAGCAGAAATCGTGATTTTTTTTTCAAGGTGTGTTTCATTTTTTCGCCTGAATAAAACTTTTATACATGATCTCTCATGAACATTTCTGTGTCGGTTAGATAGATTTTGATCTGCAACGTGGCTGATCAACAACAGATTTGACAAATACCATGACCCAGTGCTCCTTCACAGCATCATCATATTACGTCTTTGTTTTCACTTTTTTGAATGAGACCTCTGATGGCAGAAATTACGTTTTGTATGTTTAAAAGTATGCTAAAAATGTACCACAAGGACTTTTTTTAATTTCGTCATTTCATCTCAGCAGTTTTTTGGTTTTTTTTGCTAGTGAGCAGGTATCAGTTTGTCTTAAGCGTTTCAAAGGTTCATCATTGTATCATTACCGGGGTGACATAATTGACATTTCTGCTGCGTGTAGTGGCAACGCTTGTCTGCAACTGATGTTGCCTGCAATGCACCACAACACGCTAAACAATGTGCAGTTAAATAATTAGGAGACCTCAGGAAGTTGTAAATCTATCTAAGATCAGATCTGATCGATAGACAGTCATATTTCTTCACAACAGACGGTCCCAGTCAAGCTTTTAGGTCTGATTCCAGTCCTTTAAAACTAGATATTGCTCCAAGTCTCTACAGTGCTGAATCCAGTACTTGCATCAAGAAACTAAAAAAATGTGATTCCTGAAACTTAAATGATGCGATCACCTAAGAAAAACACTAGAACACTTCAAAGGTTCAATCAAAACTGCAAAGCCATGCTACTCATGATGCGTCTTTCACATCATAAATCATAAGATGCACATACTTACATTAAGATAGTGTATTTTTGACCTGCTCACTCACAGAATTAACATTAAATTGCGTCTGTCACCTGCTGCTGGTGACCTTTGTCATTCGTGAAGGTGACGCTGAGTGCTGTCTTACACTGAGAAACTTCCACATGAATGGCATGCACAGTGATATTTGCTAACTGAAGAGCTCAACTGTCAACTGCAACACTGGCAGACTGATGTGATAAAAACACAATAGGGTGAAGTAAATAAAAGGATTTGATTTTGATTGGCCTTATCTCACAAGATCCTAGTCCTTAAAAAAAAGGTCAGAATCAGCAAAAAAATAAAAAATGGTTCATTTATTCTTATCGTGTGTTCAAATGTGGATGTGCTGCTGTATCTTTATCATGAAGCTTTTGCCACACTGGGACTGGGTTAAGCTGACATTTGTTCTGTGGTCAGGCTGGCATGCTCCTGTAACATGTCTTTCCATCTAAACAAGAAAAAAGCCCAGAAGAAAGCTTCTTAGGGGTGTCATGCTGGAAAGTAATGATACAGAGGAGAGCAGGCTCATTTCTCTAGGGTACACGGCGAACACAAGCAGAAGTTTCTTAGCTGCTCTGAGTCTGCCTGAGGAAAAGATTGCAAGTACCTGTCAGTCCAACCTCACACCCCGCCCTCTATAACACAGTTTTGCATAGAGACGTCTTAACACAGTGCAAAGGATGCTTAACTTTCAACAATTAACATATTTAGGTTTGAAAGAGTAATGTATTTGTAGAATATTAAACTGCTTCTAATGATTCTTAAGATGTTTTTCCTTCTTGATTGTATCTTATTTTAAACATGTTGTGACAATCACCACATAATTCATGTACCAAATTACTAGATAATTTTTTAAATGATAAATGTACAGAAAAGTATCTTGGGTTGTTAAGTTTTGTTGCTTTTTCTAATCAGTCATCCACGTTTTGGATGATGGCTTGTTAAGAATGTGATTGTGGTATCCACTCACCTCCATACCCCACCAGTCCAGTCAGCCGGTAGCATGACTCTGTTTGCCCACTCTCTTGGAGTTCAGCGCCATTATGTCCCAGTGTGAAGTAATGAAAAAGTTAGTGGTCAGTTTTGTGTCTGACGCTTGCAAGTAAGGAGCAGGGAGTAGTCAGCATGTTCAGTGAACGGATGAAGGACAGCGGATTTGAGCGGTCTCCGGCACAGTGCTGCGTTAAAGCAACACTGTTCAAACGCAACTCACTGCTTTGAAAAAGGAAACTTAATGCACGTTAATACATCGCATAAAACAGCGATTTTAGTAAAGTGGGGTCATATTTTACAGAGAAAATGCCCGCTGGTTTTCCCTCTGATGTTTATCGACTGCTCTGTCTGTCTGCAGCCTTTTATTTCAGCGGAGCTGTCAACAGCAGCAACCCGGTGCTGCAGCTGCAGCTTTGGTCTGCAGGCAGCCTACATGTTGCTTTCAGGAACCTCCGTGAATCACAGTGTTGAGGCAGAGCAGACACCTTATCCTTAAAATATGACCCGGTTATACTGACTGGATATACACCTATATACATGTTTGTGATTATGGGGGAAAGCGAAGCACCCGGAGAAAACCCACGCGAACATAAGGAGAGCATGTAAACTCCACAAAGAAAGGTCCTGCCCCAGCTCAGAATCGGACCTTCTTGCTATGAGACGACAGGGCTAATCACTACACCACTAGATGGATTTTTGCCCTTTTGAATTATGATTAGGATTCATTTACGTACTTAGTATTAGTACTAAGCTAGTCAGGTAAGAGAGTAAAATTGTAGGCTGCAATATCCCAAGACTTATTTGTTTATAGTTTTGTAACAGCCGTGAAGTTTTACTTTAATCATGAACAATGCAAATAATACAAGTACTGTTCCCTACATGTATTTTTATCATTATAACTTTGATTTTTTTTGCTGTCACTGTCTCCCCCGATACACACACACACACACCTGCTAATGCACTTCTTCTCTGTCTCCCCACACTCTCCCTCCCGTCTCTCCCTCTGTCCTTCGCTTTCTCCTCCTTTCTTTCTCTCCACTCCCACGCATCACCCCTCTCTCTCTCCCTTATTGTCCCTCTCTCTCTCTCTCTAAACCTGACAATTACCGTCAGTTTGCTGCGTTACGTCTGGATATGCTCTTAAGTTTGTACCTGGTAAAAGCAAGTTTTTCCTTGCCACTGTGGCCTAGTGTTTGCTTATGTGGGAATTGCTTTCAGTTCTTGGGTTTTTAATAAATTTTATGGAATTTCATTCGAGAATGTGGTCTGGATCCACTCTACATGTCAAATCTCTTGAGACAGCTTTGATTTGATTTGGTGCTAAATAAATAAAATTGACTGAACTTGATTTGATCTTTAGCCATAAATATATAGCTGTACATTATTCACACTGGTTCTGATGGTGATATTTATAATTATGAATCAAATCACTGTAATTATTTTAACAAAACAGCATAATGCAGTCACACAGGACTGCAGCATGTTATATATATCTTCATTTAACAAGGCACATTGTTCCTTGACATGGTCTCTTACTAGCTGTGTGGGAAAATCTGCCCTGAGCTCACTTTGATAGATAATACGTATCTGTTAACAACCGAGACAGAAAGACTCCAAAGCAACTAGGTTATTAATGTCCTGCATGCCCTCTGATTTTCTACATTTGCTGCACAGGTAATGGCCAGTCTGTAAGATGTCAGACAAAATCCTTTTTATGGTAAATCTTTTAAGGATGAATGAAAAATCTTAGTATGGTAAAGATACAAAATGCATGATATGCTGTAGTTTTAACAGCTGAAAAGCTTACAGAAACACTGGGATACTTTAAATAATTAAACTTTTAATTTTCGCCAGAGACATTGTTAATCTCGCCTTATGGAGTTTCTTAATTAAAATACGGCACCGTACTGCAAAACCCGCTGAACACTACGTTTTTGTGAACAAAACAAAATAGTGAAAAGAATCTCCCAAACTGTGATGTGTGGATTTTGGTCTCAAGCTGCCTGTTTGCAGTGAGACTATAGGCAGGCGACTTCCGTCACTGTGTAAACCTTTAGCAAATCATCAGATTAGAGCCGCTAGGCCTTACATTTTAATTACAATGAGTCGTTTGTGTCGTTTTAATTCTTGGAAGATTTTCAAGGCCCCTTTGATTGCAGCCTCATTAGTCTGGTTTTATTATACATTGTAAAATTTTAATTCCTGTAGCTGTGCTCAGTAACTTTAATGTTTGATTTTCTTCACATGAAGCCAAGATAATTGTTTGAATGTTTCACTTTTCTCTCTTTCCATCACTGTGCAGAGAGATTAACTGGACAAGGGCAAATATCTGTTTGTTTATGTGTTTGTTCATTTGTAGGTTGTGGGCAGAAATACAAATGTGTGTGTGTGTGTGTGTGTGTAAGAGAGAGAGAGTGTGCTTGTATTTCTCTACTTCCTGTCATAATGTTAGGTTAGCTTCTGGACCTTTTCTCCCCTTGCTAATGGCTCTGGTCACTCCAGCAGTATTTATATCTCTCAGACAGCTTTGCTCCCTCTTTCCATTCTGCTCTTATCCCCTTTAAGCAAAGAGATTTTCTGCATGGAGAGAGAGAGCAACGGGGAGGTGGTCAGGGGAGGCGATGGGGGGGAGTTTTAGGGGAGATTCTCATAATAGTGCCGCGTTGTCCTCTTTCTTCTGTTGTGCATTACGGCTGAAGGCTCAAAATAGAACATCTCTAGAGACCGACCAATTGTGCGTATGGTAGATTTCTGCGCCCTTGCGCACACACACACGTATAATGTAGCCTATTTTTTTTATGTGATCATGGGGAAAAGGGATTTTGGAGTGAAGTCATACTGTACAATGACTCATTCTGGATGATTTGTTTAATTCATTCTATCCATTCTTACATCACAGCAGAGGCATCCTCCACTCTGTCTGGATCCCTCCACACACATTGCTTCTGGTTGAATGTGTGAGTAAATTTTTGTCATCCATAGGGGATAGGGATTAATAAAGTGTAGTATAATTACAGCAGAAAAAGGAACCACACATTTTTATAGCTTGAAGAGCTTACATTTTTTCAGACTTTCATACATATTTGAGAATATGTCGATAGTAAGAACATAAAGACACCAAATGTTCCTCTGTGTGTCAGCAGGAAGGAAGCAACCAAACAGATAGTAGAGAAATACTCTGCGGAGAAGCTGACAGGAGTTTGTTGCCTGTGTGTCTGTGTTATTTGCATATGTTACAATGTGTGTGTGTGTGTGTGTATGTGTGTGTGTGTGTGTGTGCCTGTGGGTGCCTGAGCCACAGTGGATAAGAATGCATGCCAGAGCGAGTGAGTGAGCGAGAGTACGGAGCGGGATCAGGAGGGAAAGCGAAAAAGAGCAGAGAGGGAGACAGAGGAATCACACATTCACAGAGAGAGAGGGAGAGAGGGAGAGGGGGCTTTCAGCAGGAGCAAGTCGCGATTCCCCAGGAAAAGGGAGGTGTGTCCTTCCTTTCCATATCCTCATTGGGGATTTAAACTGGCTTCAGATTGGCTTTTGTCTAACAGAGGATTCCCCTGCTTATGGAGACCGGCTCTTTCCTCTAATGTAACAGGGGACTTAGTTGTGAAGCGATAGAGGCGCACAGGAAAGAGGGAGAGGGACACTTGCCTCTACTTCCTTTGTACCCAGCCTGCTTGACAGATGGCACTGGCAGAATGATCTTTGACTCTCACCTGGCGACCGGTCCTCGCTCCACTCACTGAGGTAACGTATGTCAGCTCCTCTCCACAGCTTTTAGCTTAAAAAAAAGCTGCATGCTTATACATTCATTCTGCTGCACTGTTTGTCCTGAATGTGCTTGAATGAATGAATATGGCAGCTCAGTGTGCATGCAAGTGTGCCTGACATTGTAGTTCACAGGCAGTGCCATGAGGGATGAGAGGACAGGAAGTACTGTGGCTCAATTACCACCTCATCAGCACCCAGTGGAGTGTGTAGAGTTATTTAACGTGGCTTGGTTGGTGGAGCTGTGTGTCAGCTGTGTTGATCAGTGGTGTTTTCTTCCTCTTGTAATAAAGGTGTAGTACGACTGACCTTCACATGCTGTATGCCAGGTTAACCTAAAGTCTAGAATGAAGGCGAGTCATGGCAAGCTGAAGGGCAGCACCCTGCTCTCAGCACTTTTTCTCCTGAGTGCGCACCTACCTGCACTTTTTCTTTTTCCCGCCTCCCTCTGTAAATTAAACCGATGTTGCTTGTCTCAGCACCTCGACCAGCTGCAGCAGACTTGCAAAATCGTGGTGGCACAAGTTGCATCAGGAACAGGTGCTGTGTCCCTGGAGGCGAGTTGCATGTGGTGTGAAGTGTTGCAGGTTAGGAATTTGTGGTGTGTTGCTCCTGAGATTTCAAGATTTGTGCGGCTCCTCTTGCAGAGAAAACAGGCAAATGGTGTGGCTGGTCAGCTGTCGGATTTTGAGCATTGCTGCACTCGTTCCAATAATTGTAAGGTAGTTGGTCAAGTTTTTTCAAGATGCAAAAACATTTTTGCAAGAAATCAAATCTGAAATTTGTAAATGTGCTCTGTGTTGGACAGGTAGGTGCCAAACACTGGCAGTTAGCTTGTAATAGTCCTACTTAGCTTGCGGTGTAAAGTTGAATAAGCAGTGCAAGAGTGCACACAGTACACGCTAAGTTACGATACTTCTGATGCATTGAGCAGGGAGGGGGGGCCAGTTTGAAAGTTGTTTACAAACAGCAACGAACAAATCCTGCTGACTCTACCTTTGAATAATTAAGATAATGCACATATCAAGTGTTTCACAGTAATAAGTATATATATCTATATCATATTTAAGAGTAATCGCCATGTAACATCTTGGAAATAATTTTTAGGAGTAACTAGAAAACTCTGTCTAAGTAAGGATTAACATCAGTTGACTTGCTGGCCTTCGGCCAGCTTTCCCTTTTAAACCCCAGCTCTCAACACAATGTGCCTGCTTCTCTCGAGCGGCAGACACTGTTGGAAATGTATTGTTTAATTTCCTTAGAAAAATAGGTGACAGTCTGTAATATCTCGTGAAAACCTGTGATTTCTGAAGGCAGGGAAGTTTGCATGTGAAACAATAGCTGAGCGGCTGAGCTCGGTCTGCGGGCAATTATTTGCTCACCTTCCCTCTCACTGGTCCTCTCACACACAGTCTGTCTGCGTCTCCTGTCCTCTAACTGCTCTCTCAGCATGAAGTTGATGTTCAGAGGAATCAGAGCAGCTCA
>JAQFJB010000023.1:8255668-8268014 GCA_029874875.1 Naso minor
TTAACTAACTTGTTAAAAAAAAAAAAAACATCTTTGCAGTGCCAACAATTACCACAGTGTGTGAATGGATCAGAGCAGCTGACGAGACATCATCCATGCTCTTTAAAAATGGTCAGATCATTGCATTGAATTTGGGTTATTCTCAATGTTTGTGACTCTGATTGCATTTTACTACAAAATTCAGTAAATTTATAAAAAATTCAATGTATTCACACAAATGGCAGCCAAATACTTATTGATTATGTATCTAAAAGAGAATGAGATGCCTAAAAAATACACAAATCTGATTGTGGTTTGGATCCTACTTCTGTCCGTTTTACTGTGTACAGTAGATGGTTGCCCTCGCAACCCTGCTTTTATAACTGACAGTGTTTTGTTTCGCCTCTTTGCTATCATGTTCAAAGAGCATATTCCATCAATTCTGTATGAGAAATGAATAATTTAATGAGGGTACGTGTCAACTTTGTGTCCTCGTGATTCCAAATGAGAGTGCACTGAAGGACGGGGATGCAAGCACAAACACCTGCAGAAAATCGAACAAACACATCTGCTTTTCCAGCGATGGCGTCATTCCTCTGAGAGAACAGCTTGTAGACACGTCACACCTGCTGCAGAGGAGGAAGCAGGTCACATATGAGGAAGCTGAAGTGATTTTCCAGGCAAAATGTTTTTTTTTTCTTTTTGTTCTTCTTCCTTTTTTCTGAATTAATCCACTGATCATCGGCAGTATTGATGATGTCCATGCCGATTCTGTTAAGCAGTGCTACAGACTTCTGCACAGTGGTCTTAGCTCTGTACTGAGTCAGCGTCAGTGTACTGTATGAGTCACATCAGCTGCTCGAATGCAAGAATGCTCAATTTCACAATTAAATTTGACCATTTAAGCCTTAAATCAGATCCAGAATTACTTTATTGATCCCTGGAGGGAATTTAGGTTGTTCTCACTCTAGAACAGAAGCATAAGAATAGAAATATAAGCATAAAACAGAAAACCAAGCCTCCAAACATATATAAAATAAGTTTATAAATATAACAGGTTATAAAAAATAAGAAGTATGTGAACATGTAGATAAAGATAGATTTAACAGGAATATGAATTATATACAATATGTGTGTGCATCAATATAGTAAAATATGGTGACTTTTACATGAAATCACATGCTCACTCTTAAAATCATATTTTCTTTAAAATGTGTAAATCATGCTGTCAAGCTGGTGAGGTGATTCGTTTTGAGTGTTATATATTTAAACCAAATAAAGATAAATAAATATTGTTCGAATTATTAGTGGTGTCTAAAGAGTTTGAAAGCAAGCTGTGCTTTTGCGTAATATTTTGGATTATTATGACGGTCAGAGATCTCTTCAAAAGATCTTTTTTTGTCAGAGTAATCTTTTTCGTAAATGCTGAGTGATTCTTTACATGTATGTTTGCCTACATGTCTGTAAGCCTCTTTCTTATCAGAAGCCTGATCTTTTGCATTGCCTGTGTCATATAGCCCCCTCTAGTGTTATCACTGGATATGTGCATGTACAGGACAGGACATAGGACATTATCCAAAGGGACCCAGTTGCCATTTCCACGTATATAATTGACTGTTACTGTATATATGTGATACTTAATTTGCAGGATTTTGAACAGCTCATGTTTGGCTGTGTAGCAGCAGATTAATGACACAAACTGAAGCATTTTTTTGCCCTGCAGAGCCCTCTATAATGAAGTATAAAAAGAAAAAAATGCTTAAAGGCAAAAATTCAATTTCTAGTTAATACAAGAGGGTCTGTTTCTGCCATGCATGTTTTTTGGGTAGTTTTCTTGTGCGCAGGGGCAAATACACAACAGCACTTTATGAAGTAACTAATATATTGGGTAAAAAACCTGATTATGAGGTTAGTCACAACTTTTCTTTTAGATATGACAGGATAATATGTGCTTGCACCATCAAATGTACATCACTGTTAGTAGAGTCTTGACTTCATTATTGACATGCTCATTTCTCTTTCATGTGCCACGCAGCAGCCAGCAGAGCAGTCAGCAAAGCAGCCTGCAGAGCAGCCATGAAGACGACAGCACTCGCTTCCTGACTCCATTAATCCGAGAGGAGAGGTGAGCAGTAAGTGTGTGTGTGTGTGTGTGTGTGAGAGAGAGAGAATGGCTTCATTAATAGAAGATTTTTTTTTTCAAGGACTTAATGAACATTTTGCTGAAATCAAAAGCAGCTGATTAAATCACAGAATGCTGAAAGATACATAGATTATATCTGTTACATAATTCACATTTTATAGCAATATCTATGTATTTGAGTGTATATCAGGGTGCATACAGAGTATTTTTTGTGTTTACTTCCTTGTTTAATAAATGTGGTCAGAGGAAGATCCATGCGCTTTCAGGAAGAATAGTCAAAAAAATTATCTTCTTTTCACATTGGAATATGTCTTGCACCCATTCTCCACTAGGGGGCACTTCCCTTCATACTGTTACAAAAATGCCTCTATGCAAATCTCATTCTGTCTGTTTCATTGTGGCTTTTACCGGATGTGTTTGTCTCTCAAGCCTTCGACAGACAAACATTATTTGTCTTGGAAGACTTTTTCTGTGCAAAGAGACATGTGACATTAATAAGAACTCAAAAACAACGAAGAGGCTTTTTGAGCACTTGATTTCAAGACTTAAAAGCAGGTCTGGGTGATATGGGCTGAAATTATATTGCAAATTTTATTTTATTTTTTTGCTACTATATATCTCGATATAGGATATACATCTTAGTCATTTTTAATCTCCTCAAAAGCACTTCATTAATGCTAGAACTGCGAACTCACTGTTGTTGTTGTTGTTGTTGTTGTTGTTGTTGTTGTTGTTGTTGTTGTTTTTGACCAAGTTCCCTCTCTGATGTGACAATATTGCAGGGATGACTGCTGGTACTTTCAAAAAATACTGACACAATTCTATTTTTGATCAATAATCATTAGTAATGTTGATATAATGACTAAGTGGGTAAAGGCAAGTATTAAAACAAGTCCAACTGTCTGATAAGTTGAGAAAATTACATCACTTTATTGTAATGCAGCATTTAAAATCAGGAAAAAAACACACCACTTATTCCATGTCACGACAAAACAATATCCATTATCAAAGAAGATGTGTAGTCTCATATCTCAGTAAGTTACTTTAAAGGCATATTGTAAAAAAGCCCTTTTATTGTCAATATGAACAGTTCTTTTTTCAGCCTGTGTTATAATGCCCACATGTAACTGCAGTAATTGTTGCCTCTGCTTCCCCACAGCACAGGTTGACTTGAGAGACAGGCAGTATATCATTAGCTCTTTATCAGTGTGGAATATGCTGCAGTTCCCACAGGAGCACCAGTGACAGGCCTAGACGTTAAATCAGTTATTGAACCTGGTGTGTAGGTGTGTGTACCTGTCTATTTAAAGTGTGTGTGTGTGTGCGTGTGTGTGTGTGCCTGGTGTCTTGGGATACGATACGCAGTTTTGTTCTTTATCCCTAAAATAAAGTCATGTAGCCAAGAGGAAACTCAACATTATGATTTTTTTTTTCCCTCTGCAACTGGATCAGGGAGAGGATCAGGAAAGTAGAAATTTTATGTTGACTTTTTGGCCCTGAAATACAGTTATAAAACACAATATGTCAGCTAAAAATAGAAGAATAGTCTCAAATACTTCACATGCCTCTGAAGATACAGCCCCACTGCGGTTTAAGTTTCCTGGTTTATCAGGAAATATGCTTCTTTGAATTGTACTGCTTAGAAGCTAACAGCTAGCAGATGTTACATTTTACTACCGGCTTGTAAATGCAGTCAAATTTCGATCAGATTTTAATGAAATGTTAATAGAAATCAAATTGCTGAAGTGTCAGGTTAAGTTCACCACAATAACATAAACAGACGATTGAATGAAGGGCAAATTGTGCACAAAATCTCAGCCATATTTAACACCCGTCAGCTTTAGCAAAGTATTGAACATGAGCTTTACATGGTGGTAGAGTGAGTGAAAAACCACAGCCTTCCTGCAGAAACACAAGGCAATAAAAAACCTCAGGGTTCCTTATGTTACTCGTAAGCTTTTTTAACATCTGGAAAACAAACAGCATCATCCATCAAGAAATAGGAAACAATCCGGTGATTATTCCTTTAGATTAAAAGTTCCTTGCTGGGAAGAGCATGTTCAAATCAAAGTGTAAACATTCTAAAACAGAAAGTGTGTAGGAATGTAACTCTTGGTCTAGCCTCAGAATAACCACCCACTCTGCTGCCTTTTCCTCTTCGCTGTTTCTCCCGTTCTCTACACCTCCACTCCTTCTCTCTGTCCTGCGCTCTTCCCCATGTTTCTCTCGCCGGCTCTCCCTCCCGCGCTCTCCTCCTGCTCCGTGTCTCCACTTGCACGAATTAGAAAGCAGAACCTGTCAAACCTATGGGATTTCTCGCTGCTCTTCTCTTTGCTGTGCTGGTGATAGCTAGTGAGGGGTGTCTGCAGCAGCTGCAGGGAGAGCAGCGTTCTGTAGCCGGCTTTAGAGGGCACGGAATGTCATGTCTCCTCTGCAGGTAAAACACAGCTGCATTTCTGCCTGCAGGCTTGCACCACTATTACTCTACCTGTCCGGTCGCCTCCGTGTCTGTCAGGCTTGCTGTTGCTCTTACCGTAACTGTCTGTTTTCCTTGTGTGCTGGGGTTTGCTCAGTGTCTTTTGTGCATCTGCGTTTATCTGGTGAGGCTGTCAGCTAATTTGAGCCACTAGCTGTGAGTTGGGCTGCCACAGATTAGCAGAGCATCCGCAGTGTTTCGAGGAGAGACACTGATGCAAATCTGATGAAGACACAGGGACAGGCTTGCTCATTTGCGGACGTTTTTCATTTATTTGCATCCGAGGCTCCTACCAAGTTCAGCTCCCCCACTGTAACTGCAGATACGGTTATGTAATATCACAATGTGACTTTGCTGAGACGGTGTAATATGACTCATCAGTAAAGATGACGCAGCACATGATTGTGAGTTGTGAATCAGGATAACACACTGCGAGACGGGCCAGCACAATGTCAATTAAAAGCACAGAGTGTAAATTTATGTAATTACAATGCATTTGTATTGTTTCACACTGGGTGGCCTGTTAACAGCACACAACACTTATACTGTTACACTCGACTATTCAGCAAGTACTCGCAAGGCAAGACAGTTTCATTTGTGTAGCATCTTTTTCAACAAGATAATCATAAATAGTGTTTTGCATAAGATATAAAAGGCTTTAGACTAGGTATTAGAGAAACCCATGGCAGTATAAGATGATGTAATCTATAGACTCTTATAAAAAGGATTCAATAGAGTGAAATAAAATAGAAGATTAAAAATAAGATAAAAATAGAATGAGACAGAGATTTACATTTACAGTGCACTTACAGTGCCACACAAGATATTAATGAATAGTCCCAAATTCAGATAAATAAAATGCAGTTGAAAACAGAGAAGTCTCAAGCTCACTTGGAGTTAGAGCCGACCTCAGGTTCTCTGAGAGTTTATTGCAGACATTTGACGCGAAAAGACTGAATGCTGCCTTCCCGTGTTTACTTTTAACTCTGCAGACAATAAGCAGACCTCCTCCAGACGACCTGGGAGGTCTGAGAGGTTCAAACACAGCAGCAAGTCAGAAATGCATTTTTGGTCTGGAACCGTCCCGTGCTTCCTAACCTACAGCCATATTTTAAAATCAATTTAATTTAATTAATTTAAAAGTTTAGGTTTGTAACTACGGCAATATTTATGGCGAGGTTTGTTGTCTTGGCTGGTGACGCTGAGCGTTGAATTTTAGACGACTCATCGGCTGCAAAAACTTCTTTTCAGTTTTATCTAGGGCTGTATAAAATCCAATTTAACTGTTTTGTTGTTGTTGTTTGTTTGTTTTTTTAAATTCTGTTTCTTGTTTCCCAAATTTCATATTTTCAATTTTAGTTCTCAAAATTCAGTTTGACAATTTAGGAATGTTTTGACACCAGATTCAAGACTGATTAGTCATGTGGTTAATAAATAAAATCTCAGCAATACAAGAACAAATTATTAAAATTAATGAATATTAATAAATTTGATGTGACACAACTGGGCCTTATATTTAACTGGAGTAAATGTCGCCACTTTCCGTCAGTGATTCGTTTGGTACACTTAACTCAACGCTTGTATGGGACCATTAGTCGCTTGTTGTTTTCGTTGCATATATCTGTGCCAGACACGTTATCATTATGTTAAGACACTTTGTTGTTTTTTATAATGGCGGCAAGTGAGAGCGTGTCCACGTTGACGAGAACAGAGCCCGACAGTTGAGCCGCTTATTAGCACGTGTCTGAGCAAAACAATACCATGTGTTTTTGAAAAAACCTGAGGACATTTTTTTTTTGTATTTGTCAGTGATGATAATTGCAGTTGTAGTTATTACTGGATTATTAAATAACCGTTAATTAATCCTTGATAGCATTACGAAACTTTTGGGTTTATAATTGGTAAAAATGAACAAATCCGTGAACAAATAAGTGCATTTTAAAGAATGTATCAGCTGTTTATGATACACATGCATGGGTTATCACTAAAACCAAGCTATGCAGTGTTATTTATCTTATATTAACTATTTTTAAACCAGTAATGGATGCTTCATAAGAGGAGTTATAAAGGGGTTACAGCTGTTTACATGCACAAAAATAACATGTAGTGCTGTCTGACTAGCTGTCCAAGCATTGCACCTCAGCAGGAAATAAAGTTTGCTTTCAAATTTGAATTTGAATAGAGATATATGGCTTAAACTAGTTCATAGTTATTAGAATTTATTTAAATATTTTTGTACTTTGTACTTGCATTTGTGGTGTTGGTGGTCTTCGATTTTAACACTGTCTAGAATTAGTTTATGATTTAATTCAGTACCCTGTGGCTGAATTCTGTCTTCTCATTTCTCCTGTGCAGGTCTGACAGTGCAGCCGACAAAATCAGGTAAGTCTGATTTCTGACCTCTCCTCCTTTTCCTGTAGAGGCGTGAGCATGCATCGTATGCCGGTGGGCTTATACAGTGGGACCATCCCCGCCTGTCACCCCATTTTGCTGCGGGCCCTCCCACCCTGCATTTGACACAGATTCCAGCTTTGTCCGCCAACCAAGGTGTCTGAATGCGCTTTACATTTGGAGAGGCCGGCAGTGAATACAGTTGCAAGCCATGGAATGCCATTGTTTGCTTTTATTGGGCAAACAACATCAGACAGAAAAACAGGGCTTTGTGAGTTGGACACTATTGTGAAGCTTTTAGTCTTTTAGCTGGTCAGACGGTGGCAGGTCAGCAATGTGGACACACACTGTGGGCACAGACACTTTATTCATCAGGGTGTGAAGGCTCTGCTGTCATAAAAGACACTGTGGGAGTCCTGCAGTCAGTGGGTTCAAGGCTCAAGCTGAGAAGGTGAGTGATAGGTAATGTGTGACTTTAGTCTGTGATGCAGCAAATGAGAAATGTTCAAACAGGGAAATTGCATAAATAATGGTCCTTTATGCTTTAATTGGTGGAGGAGAACTTGAATGTGCACTTATTTATTATCTCAGATAGACTCTATACACATGTACATTATATTGTGAAGTTAATATAGGAAGTAAATAGGGTTTGATGTGGATTTCTCACTGCGCTTCAGCACATGTGGATTTACATGTTGTACTTTATGTGTGCATGAGTATAGCGATAAAAATTTCCCAGATATTTGAGGAAAAATCGGGACTCCAAGAAGTGATATGTGCAGCTTGCTTGGAGATCAAAGTCATGAATCCCTTTGCTTTGTGGTGTTTGTGTTTGTGTGTAGTGTGCGTGCAGTGATCAGTCGGGAGAAGTGCTGTTTGACTGATCTGTTTTTTGAGCTGAGTGGACACTGTTATTTTGGTGTATTTGTGTGTGTGCACTCTGGTATGTGTGTGCGTGTCTGGTTTGGTATGCTTTGAGTGGTCAGTCATGCGAGTCGGTTGACTAGCAGGTCGGGTTTAAACCACTAGGAGTCTCTGTAGTCGAACACACAACCAAGAGATGGTTTAGTGAACGCTGTCTGTTTACACAACTCCAACTGAATTCTTTTAGAAATAACCTTTAACAACTGGGTTGTACAGTATTCTTTTGTATGTGCTTTGTAGCAGTGCTTGTGAGAATTGTTTTGGCACAATGCAATACAAGTTCAAGTCAGTAGTTGTGTCATTTCATGGAAATACTTTGTTTAGATTTGTGTTGTTTCTAGTTATTTTAAGGCTCAGCAGTCACTGAGAATCAGACAAAACAAACAGTTCATCTACAGTTACTTTGAAGTTGAACTGTACAGTTTGACACTTTCATTTAGGGCTGCAACTGACAATTATTTTCATGATCAATCAATCTGCTAATATTTTTACGATTAATTGATTAATCCTTTATTCAATGAAATGTCAATAAGTGTGAAATTGCTCATCTCAATTTCCCAGAGCTCAACGCGACATTTCAAATTGCGTCTTTTGTCCAAACAACAGCCCAAAACACAATGACTCCTTATTTATTATCATAAATGATACAAAAAAGCAAATCGTCACGGTGAAGAGGCTAAACCAGCATTCCTTTTACCATTTTTCATTTGAAAAATAACTGAAACGATAACTCGATCATCAACATTGTTTGCGATTAATTTTGTATTGATTGATTATTCAGTTAATTGTTGCAGCTCAACTTTCATTTAACAGTCAGTTCTTTTTCTGCTGTTGAGTGTGATACACCTTCGTGATGTTTTAGTGTTTGGGTCCTGACAGGGTTGCCATATTTTCATGTCAAGCAAAAGTCCTCATCTCCTCAAAGATGTGTTTTGCTTTTTTATTTGCCTCATTTCAGTGTTTGAGTGGCTCCTCGAATTATCAAGTATCAGTAATGACAAAAAACAAAGAACCAAGCTGATAAGAGCCTGGGATAGCAAATCTTTGCTTCAGGACATCATCTTTACCCCATCAGTGAGCATATGTTACCTTTTTGTCTGACTAATGTCTGAGTGTAATGTGAAAAATACCAAATGTCCAGGATTACGTCAAAAGGTAAACTCTTTGGTCAAAAAACACGTAATTCTCTTTGGAGGTGGCCACTGTGTCGGTTAGTTTCACGTGCCATATAATGTTAAGTCATGTTTATCTTGAACATCCCTCATTCAGTATTTCTGTATCCCTTGTGACCTCACAGCAGGAATCCTCCAAGTGCTCATGAGTCACCCAAACTTGCCAAGATCAATACTTAGTTTGTTATAAAGCCAACAGTAAATAATTGATGCAAAAAGCGGGCAGGATGCAAGCACATTTGGTAATTCAGGAGTCTGCGTGACAGAAGAGACTCGGTTGTTGTCAGTGTATCTACTGGAAGAAAGAAGATCTGCTGTATTATGTGGCTGATAAAATAAGCATCTTCTCAGTTGAATAATGTGACAGTAACTGATATTGTCTTTATAATGACTCCCCTACAGTCCTGCTGCTAAAATTTGCTGGAACAGTCTTGTATTGTGCTCGACTGCCTGTCCTGTCTCTGTTCTAATGTCCGCATTGCTCTTCCGCTGGCTCAATTGCAAGTTTATCGATCACTGTCTGTGGTTTGAGACATTAGCTTCCAGTGATGGAGGTCAGCATAATCCGATCCTACTTTTTACTTTGTGCAGGAGCCTCAGAAAAGCAAGGATCCATGATACTGAGTAAAAGATACCCATGAAATAACAAGTTCACTATTTCTTGTTCCGGATAACTTTTCATACAAGTCAGTACGATCAGATGAAATACAGACTTAAGATTACCATCACATGATCCATCAAAGTTATCAATGTTATTATCAACGTTACATCCTGACCTGTGTAGTAGTAGTAACTTAATTAGCAAACATCAGTTCAAAATTCATTCACTCAATCTGCTATGTGCTATGATACCTTACACACCAAATCCTCTTTTTACACTGAACACATGACATAGATCTATGTTGGCATGACATTACAGTCTAAATAACATCGGATGTGATGGGATCGTTTCCAACAGCACACAAATTGTGAGTAAAAACAATCTATTTAAGATTGAAATTACTTTATCTCTGCACTCCTGTGTTGCTCCCTGGCTGTGATAAAACTCCCGATTTTGTGATCTGTTAAATCATTGAATCAGACTTTATTTGTAAAGCACTTTTCACACAGACAAAAAAGTAACACAAAACGCTTCAGCCGAGTTAGCTTGCTAAAACCATGAGGGTTTTTTTTTGTCCTGTTAAATAATGCATGATGCAGTTTTTAGCTGGTAAAAATAAAATATATTTTTGGCCTGTAAATTTTCTCAGGTTACCTTTTTACAGGCAGATGAGCCAAAAAGTAAAGGCCAATTCATACTTTCCACGTCCGGGTGTCCTCTTTGGTATGTGTGACGTTAAAATCATCATCCACCCACCCAGAGGAGTCCATGCGAGGGTCCGTGCTGACCCGTCTGCAGATGCCTGCATGCAGCCCAAAATTTGTAACCACGGGGCGCCCGGTGGCTCAGTCGGTAGAGCAGGCGCCCCATATACAGAGGCTGTGTCCTCGCCGCAGCGGACCCAGGATCGATTCCACCTGTGGCCCTTCGCTGCATGTCATTCCCCCTCTCTCTCCCCCGTTTCCTTTCCACTCTTCAGCTGTCCTGTCCTGGAAATAGAGGCACAAAAAGCCCAAATAAAAATCTTTAAAAAAAAAAACAAAAAAAATTTGTAACCACGCAGAAGGCCTGCCTTGAAAGCACACGGACTGCACGTGCTCTTTCACCTGTGTGAACAGAGCAGTGTTTTGACTCAACTAGTTTTACTGTAGATACACTGATTCACCAGCTGCAACATTAGTAATGTCAGTCTGGCTAAAACTGCTAAAAGAAAAGAAGTGCCGCCACTGAAACTTCTTCTGTTATGTTTTGTTAATTCTGCTGCAATCTGCACACTGCATATGTGTACGGCCAGTTGGTCCAGTTGGACGACAGGACCAATGCAGAAAGTGTGTTCGAGCCTTTAATTTTGGACCCTGCTACCAAAGATGAGGAGTTGTTTAAGTGCACAAAACTCTAATGGATTTGGCGAGAGATTCAAAACAAAGGGTAAACAAAAGGAACTTGAACATACGGGCGTGTTCGCTACGCCGTTTAATCAGGATCCAGCTGATTTGCCCGACAACCTACAACACAAAAGCATTGAGCTGCAAAGCAATGAGGAGGTCAAAGCTGCACTAAACAGGCTCCCTTTCCTCCAGTTCTACGATATGTACGACCTGAGGATTTTTGCATTCTGAGGTGAGATAAAATGAAGTTTGCATTTCTGCTTGGGACAAACAGACTCTGGCAAAGACTCAGCTCTGCTTAAGACTGAGTCAAACCTTGAAAACCAGCTGCAGGCAGCGTCATCACGATCATGACCAGAATCTGACATCAGCGACTCGCTAAAGAGGAGCAGTTTGCAGCATTGCATTACAGGTTCATGTGTAATGTGTTCAATAATTTAGCAGAGACTTGAAAGGATGTTTTTAATTTTGAAATGGTGCTTAATAGGAAAAAGGTTCCCAAACAGGTCTACAGCATTGTTTCTGTCTGATCTTATCCCATTAATGTAAGTGGCTGATTCCCCTAATGATTCTGCTGATTTACACCAGTCAAGGTTCAGCTGCACATCTGATTATATCAGTATGTTCACATGGTTATGTTGCTTGTATGCGATTTTGGGGGGGATTTATTTATTTTTTGTGAATTTGGGTCATTTGCTTTGGCAGGGGAGTAAAATCTGCAAGATGCAATGAATTCATGACGTAGTTGCTATCCCTCCTCCATATTCATGCGTGTGTCTGTGTGCGTGCAGCCACTGAATCGCTGATTTTATTCTCACTTGGTCACCGCGATGCTTTTGTCAAGGAAAGAAAATGCGAGCCTGCAGCTTGTAGCACAGACGGGCAGACGGAGGAGAAGGAGAGACGGAAAAGGGAGCAGAGGAGGAAGGCTGATAAAGCAGCGAGAGGAGGAAAAGAGGTAAAGGACCACTCTTATCGAGCATAGCCCTTCCCAGAGAGCCTACCAGAGGGACCTTCCCCCACACACACCATGGTCGGCCAGCCAATCAGAGAGCTCGCATCCATGACCCGGCCTCCTTCCTACAACTGCTCATCCATGGCTCAGCGAAGCAGATGTGAGGTGATGCGGGCAAAGGAGGAGAACACTGCTTTAGATATTTTTATATCAGGATGAAGGAATCTCGTCAGTTTGTGCATCCTGCAGCTTGTGAAGAGGAATATTCGCTGAACTAGTGTCGTCTGTATCGCCGCTTTTCACCACTTTCCGTCTCT
>JAQFJB010000023.1:8318625-8330662 GCA_029874875.1 Naso minor
CACACAGGGGAGTAAATAATGAAGAAATATCTGTGACAGAACAGTGAATATGTTTAAAATAGACTCATCTTGCCTAAAGAGAGAGTAGGCCAGTCTGAAACGTACAAAGCCATTTGCTGGACACAGACTGGTGGCTGGGGAAGTGTTGCCACCGTATAAATGCCCACTGTCACTGGCGAAATTATTTTAATTATTATTTTATAATTAAAATCTAAGACTAGAAGGGTTTAAAATGTGCTGCTCTTAAATTTCCACAGCCAATGTTACTTCCTTGCAGCAATAACCCAACTCAAACGTTATTACCAATGTATTTCACAGCACTTTTTCACCTCGTTTGGAGCCAGAGACAGGACTTACATGATGATGTTCAGACTGTGGCAGAATGCACTGCTGGACAAGGTGAGCAAATCTGATCTACTGCTTTTGTGATGTTGATATTCTCGCAGGTATTTCGTACGCCTTCTTCTCATTTCTTATTTTATTTGGTGTTTGCCTCTTGCAGCCTCTGTGCCCCAAAGAGCTGTGGCACTTTGTTCATCAGTGCTATGGCAACGAGCTCGGCCTGACCAGTGACGACGAGGACTATGTTCCCCCTGATGATGACTTCAACACCATGGGGTGAGTCTGTTAGCAAATTGGTTCCTTTTTTTTACCTCTGCTTTTTTGAGCCTATGTGAGTGTTATGTTTTACCAACTCTGAAGAAAGATCAGATAACTTTCTCCAACCCACTTGACTCATGCAGTTAGAACACAGTTACACACATAATGTCCTTCTCAGCTCTGCTAACTTGCACCACAATATGTGGCATTTGGCTCACCAGCTGGGCTGCATACTGCACAGTAACTAGAGAAAAGGTTGAAGGCTGCAAAAGATGCAATGCAGCAAACACTGCTTTTGTCTGAAAACTTCAAAGATCACTCGCTTCCTTCATTTGCATTTTCCCTTCGTGTTAAAGTGGATTTAGAAGGTGAAATCAATACAGAGTCATGGTCCTCTGTGCACTCAGTAACCGACATTTTCTGTCAGTTTGAGTTTGTCTTTGAGGAAACGTGGGCTACACACTCAAACTGACAGTGTGAGAAAATAGATTGACTTCAAAGAATGCTGCACCCTGATGTTGTGAAGTCTAGTTATATTTTTCCATGATTTCCTAAGTGCTATTGAGAAATAATGAAGCAGAGATCACATTAACTTGTTTTCCCAAAATATAGATAAAATGTAAGGAAGTAGCAGTTTCGTATGCACTCATGTATATTGAGCCAATGTGCAGTAATTGTCGAAAGACCGTAATCGTTGTCTCAGGTTTACCACATATCAAATACAGACCTCCTGGCACATATGTAAGCCAAAGCAACACCATAAAAAGTCTGCAAACACACCTGATGCGGGTTTTTCTAAAACCCTTATCTTGATGTGAGATAAGACGTGTGGCAGTGAGTAAATTTCCAGCCTGTCCCACTTCTGTGGTGCCTTCAGGTTCAGCGAAGAGATTCCTAATGAAGAGAATGAGATCAACAATGACAACTTGACGAAGAACAGCGCCGAGGCCAAGCCAGAGGGGAGCCCTCCTCTGCTGCACAAGAAGGTCGTCCCTAACAGCACCATCCCCAGCCCAGGCAACCATGACACACCCATCACAGTAAGATACACGTTTTACGATGTGCTTTAACACCCACACATATATACACGACTTTATACACGTAGAATCAAGTGCAACACCATTGTTAGTCGTGAAAAAACAACAAGATATTTCCTTGATGATCAGGGAAACAGTATTAATGTGATTTATGCCCCTTCCTGCTGATTTGTCTCGTCCCCAGTTTGAACTTCCAGCAGAAGAGTATGCAGACTTCCTGCCAGAGGGAGAGCTGCTAGCTGTGCCACTGGTGGTGGAAGAGAAGAACAATGATACCAGCGGGCCTGGCGGTCCCGTCCCCTCACCATCCCTGGACTTCAATGACAACGAAGACATCCCCACCGAGCTCAGCGACTCCTCGGAAACACACGACGAAGGTACAGAACAGAGAGTCTCCTCTTCTGTCAAGTTCACCACTCATAGGATGATATAGATGATGATTCTGGTCATAAGATTGGGAATCAGACTTTACTTTTCTGTGTTTGGGTGATTTGTAGGTGAAGTTCAGGCTTTCCACGAGGATCTGAATGGCAGGCAGCACATCAACGAGGTCTTTAAGTTCAGCGTGGACAAGCTATACGACATCCTCTTCACAGAGTCGCAGTTCATGAGTGACTTCATGGAGCAGAGACGAATCTCAGGTCAGTATTCCTGACGCTCAGCAGATGACTCTCACCTGCAGACTTCATTAATTCATTCTTGTCTCTCTCGCTTCGTTTTGATGTTTAGATGTGGTGTACCACCCGTGGAAGAAGGAGGACGCTGGGAACCAGACCAGAGTGATCATGTACACCATCTCGCTGTCCAACCCCCTGGCTCCCAAAACATCCAATGCCAGTGAGACGCAGGTACCATCAACTCCAGTTTATTGTCAACTTTTTGACTTTAAGACAGCATTAAAAATAAAAACCAACTGAACCACATTTTCCTTATCTATCAGACTCTGTACAAAGTCAGTCAGGAGAGCGAGTGCTATGTAATCGACGCTGAGGTCATCATGCATGACGTGCCCTACCACGACTACTTCTACACCATCAACCACTACATGCTCACCAGGGTAGCCAAGAACAAGTGTCGGTTACGGTGAGTAACCACATGACACCCAAAACTCACAGCTGGCAAATGAGATGCCATATTATGCTCATTCTTGGAACTTCCTGTTTATTGCAAAACACTATGATGCATATGTTTTTTTTCTTCCTGTCTGTCAGAGTATCAACAGAGCTGCGCTACAGGAAACAGCCATGGGGTCTAGTGAAAGGCTTCATAGAGAGAAACTTTTGGAGCGGGATAGAAGAGAACTTTCGCCATTTAGGTATACTTTGGTGTAGTTTATATGTTTGAACTGTAATGAACATATATATTATGATGACATTTGAACAGATATTATCAGTGATGATTCTCGATAGGCATTTTCAGACCGAAGGAACTTTGTTATAGCTCTAAGAGCTTTGTTCAAAGAACACTGTAGGAACCATTAACAATCTTTGTGTTTTGAGTGACTTTTTTAGCTCCAGCTCAGAGTGACGCAAGTGTACGTTGATTTGTCGAGATCAAGAGTCAGCACCAGCATCTGACATTTTTAAATACCTGTCAGTTGTGTAAACAAGACAATACAAAACATAAACTAGGCTGGTAAGGGGAAAATATTTTCAAGTGGACATACAGCAAGGTAGATTTTAAGGCATTCAGTGAGTAGATTAATAATACATAATTCCCCTGTACTAGACCAGAGTGAAGCAGTAATGCAGGAGCCTCCATTTGTTGTTGTTGTCGTTGTTCATGTATGTGACACAGAGGTGACGACTCTAGCAATCCACAGCTGTTGGAGTGTGATATGAATGTATGACAGCCGTCTTCCTCCCTTTCAGAGTTGGCACTGTCAAAGCTGGAAGAGATTCTGACTGAGTCCCACCAGCTGTCTCCGAAGGCCAAGGGGGGCAAAAACTCAACGGTGAGGCGGAAGAAGAGGCCGCTTCCACACATGCGCAGCCAGCACCTGGACGAGGCACTCAGCCCCGTCACCACGCCGACGGATGAGGAAGTGATTCAGAGGATCAAACAAGTGGCAGGCTCCACGCAAACCAGACACCAGAGTCCAGAGCACCATCACCTGCCCGGAGGCCTCGCCTTCTACAGCGTCTCCAAACTGCTGCTCATCATCAGCTTTGTGTACGCAACCGATCACAACACACACGCTCATGCTTGTTCGTCTGGCTATGAGGATGCTTGACACATGCTGACTTGACACACAGATACATGCTCATCCCACTTAAACAGAGAGTTTTGTCTGAGTCGCTTGTTTCATGATGTCATCGATCCAGAATCTTAAATCTATCTCATTGTTGGTGTCTTAAGTGTAATCTCTCTTTCCTCTCCTTTCATTGCCATCCGTAGGATCTGTCTAAGGTACATAATCTGATTAGCCAGCATAGCCGATGAATTGCCGTGTACTGAATAGGGGAATGATAAAAAACTAAAATGCAAAAAGGGAAACACTCACTTCTTCACTCTCCTCCAGCCTCGTCCTACTGGTGTTCCTCAACATGATGCTCTTCTACAAACTGTGGATGCTGGAGTACTCTGCACAGTCCTTAACAACCTGGCAAGGTCTGCGACTCCATGAAAGGTACACAAACACAAACAGGAGAAACTACTGAATTACACTACATTTAGATCTCGAGTAGAAATATTTCTCTGTGCCTTAAAAAACTATTTTAAAAATAAGTGCATATCGGAGTGCATATACCTGGTGCCAGCCTCTCTGCGATAGGCCAGTACTGGCCAATAATATCGGCAAACCGATATATGAGTCAGGCTCTAATATAAAACTTGTTTACTGCAGAATTTCAACATGGTTGATTGATATTTTGGGCTTTCTAGAGTACAAACATACTATTTCTGTCACTTCAGAGATAACTACATGGCGTTCTGCTTCAGCTATTGGCCAATGGACACGAAACGCCTACATTTACACAAACACTGTGTATCTACACACAGACGCTGTTAAACATACACACTCAACTATATGCATATGAATTTGACGTGTGTGATAAGGAAACATTAAGCTCCTAAAATTACCCCTATTTAGCTCGGAACTTACTGAAACAATTTACCAAACTGTTTGTTGGCAGTCCCTCAAAAATGGAGGTCATGCTTCCGCAGCTGCACCCTGATGTTGTGAATGTGTGTGTGTGTGGTTTCCCAGTAAACTGCCTCAGACGCAGATGGAGTGGGCCCAGCTTCTGGAGGCGCAGCAGCGTTACCATGACGCCGAGCTGCAAAAGTGGAGGGAGATTATCAAGTCGTCAGTAGTGCTGCTAGACCAGGTACGACAACTCCCAGAGCTTTTGTTGTTGGATCGTGGGAGACACTACATGTGTAACTTTACATACTGAGTTCAGCCAGAGCAGAAAACAACTCTCAAGTCTGTAATGAAGATTCAGACTCATCTGGCTTCTCTGCTCGTTAGCTGATTAGCTAGCCTGTCTCGTGTGTTAGCCGTTTTTTTCCTCATTCTTTATTTTTAGTTAACCATCTTGGCTCTAGCTTCATTTTAAGTCAGCTGATATGAGAGTTGTATTTCTTATCTAACTTAAGGCAAGAAAGCACATTTTTCCCAAAATGTCAAACTTCAAATGTCTATTCTTCCAAGCATCTACTTCAGGATTTTTCTATTCTCAACATTACTGTGCTAAACAGTTTCTCTAAAAAAAAAGCAAATGCCTGTTGCTTAGAGGATATTAATGCCAAAACTGAACCAAATCATGCCGTTTTCAAAAGAAGCCATTGAATATAGCCTGTTAATATATGAACTTAAGTAAAACTGCTACCGTCCTTGAATCCCCACATCAATGACCACCAGTTGCTACCGTTGCCCATTGCCACCATGGGAAAAATTATGATTTAATTATCTTTAAGGAAGTGAGGGATCGGTTTCTTATTCAGTGCATTAATGTAGATAAGCATCATTTTACTCTCTTTAACAAACACAAGCTGACACATTATTTTCTCCTCGTTTCTCTTCTTTAGATGAAAGACTCATTATTGAACCTCCAGCGAGGCATTGGTATAAGAGACTACAGCTCTGAGGCTGAAGAGAAGAGAAGTCGCTATCACTGACACACCACCACAAGGCCATGAGGGCATGCTGTGCAATATAGGACCTATTTAGTTTGTGAACCAGTATGCAGCAGCAACGAGACGGGCGAGAGGACAGAGGGGGAGGCGGGACCAACAGTGTGCTGGTCCAATAAACGCAAAGAGAGGGACAATCGTCTGCAGGGCACAGAGGTTAAAACCCCCAAGAGGACAAAAACATGGACAGGAACTGAGGTGTCCCCAACATCAATGAGGCATTGTGGGAAGGTGCAGGACTTGCTTCTTCTCTACACCTGTGGTATAACTGTTTCCTTCAACTGTCTTTTTCTCCGAGTGCATTACACTGTAAGCCGCCGTCAACCGGGCGGCGGCAGAGAGAAAGAAGGAAAACTACTGCATGCATTTAGACAACCTAGCTCCCCTCAGTCAGTGTTAATGTGGTCCAGTTCCAGTCTATGTGTGTCAAACAAAAGAAGAACAGGAAACGAGAAGAAATCCAGTCAAAGAAAGGGGGGTCCTTTCGAGTCTTAATGGCTTTCTACGCTCTCGAGACTGTTCCATACCAGTCGTCCCCTAGAGGTCCTCACTGCAGCGTCCCTTGAGGACACCTCCATGTTATCAGAGGACAGTATCCTCTCACAAACAAAAGGGAAAAGAAGTGTTGTAGTCGTGAACTCAGCTTCACAGATTAGTCCCTGTTGCCTTGTTTGAACCGGGCCTGTATGGTCTGTCAGGGCTGGTTCCCTGCCGGACCGTCGTGTTGAAATATTTATTATTAAGTAAAATCTGAAGACTTGTGAGAGCTACGCCAGTACTATTACAACACATTTCATCTCATCAGTTGCCCCTGCCACAGAGTTAACTATCTTATTTTGTATTATTCCTCATCTCTCTAATGATGTAGAATGTATGAGCCCGGAAAAAAAAGGCCAGACTTCAGTCACAACCTAATATTCTTTAACCAAGGGACGCTGCAGTCAGACTAATAGAGAGACGCGTGTTCTTACATGTTTTATTACTAAACTGTGACTATATCTCTTTAAAAATGTTTCAAATTAGAAAGAATTCTATGAATATATTTGAAATATATAAGAATATTTCATTATTTAATATATATATTTCAAAATATATAAACATTACCTATATTTATTGTTAATTTATGTACATAAGGAAATTATCAGAGCTCTAGACCAGTTAAAGAATTTCTAACAAAAAGTGTTTTCTTCTAAAAAATGCATGCCAGATATGTCTGTGACATGTCCAGTGTGCAAGTATGATTTTGCATTTGCGCGATTATGTTCGCGCACATGTGTGTGACTGTGTGTGCACGTGTGAGTGCGTGTGTGTGCGCACGTGTGTGCTATGAAGTGTGACATTTTTACCATTCCACACTTGTATGTTTCTTAAATTTTTTTTCTGGCTCCTGCAACCAGACTGCCTTTTTTAACGCTAATGCATTTGGATGGCGCCTTGCATTAGCCCCACAAGGGTACAGTTTACAGTCGAAGAGTTTGTTCCAAAGTGACATATCCAAGATTTGAAAAAGAAAATTATGCCTACCTTTACAAGACAATTGGTTGCTCACACATTTTTGATTAAAGTCACATGCTAAATAGTTTAAGTTGTGGTTGACAGAGGGAAGACGACAGATGTGATCTTCTCAAATTTAGAATTAAATGAAGAACTCATGACTTTCCTCTGTGGATGGATATAAAACATTTTGGACATGAACGCTTCATCTGCCCTCTGTGAGCGACTCTTAGTTAATGTCACCACATTAGTGGCTTGACATGTCTTTGCTGAAAGGTAGTTTGACACTTTTGGAAGACTGCTTGTTTTCTTTCTTGCAGAGAGTAAAATTAGAATATTCATACCAACCTCACGTCTGGACAATAAATACAAAGCTTCAGCCGGGAGCCGTAGCTTAGCCTAGCAAATTGTTTCCCTGTTTCCAGTCTTTTTTGCCAAACCAGTCATCTTCAGGCTGAACTGGCCAGCAGCCACTTAGCTCAGAACTCACACACACTCGTCTGGCGAACAGTCTCCCCTTCTTTCCATTCTCTGTGCTAAGCCAAGCGTCTCCTGGCTCCAGCTCCATATTTATCGTGTGCTATCAATCTTCTTATTTAACTCTTGGCAAGAAGGCACAAAAGTGTATTTCCCAAAATATTAAACTACTCCTTTAAAAACACCCACTCTGACCCAAACTATACACTCCCCTTCCCCCATTTCAAGTGTCTGTCTTGGATGCATTGAAAGCATGAGAATTAACTTTACGCAACTAAATTGAACCAAAAGAAAAAGTAGAAATGTATCTTCATGATTTTTCATGTCGTTTTAAAATGAAGTATTTATCATGTATGTCGTGTATTATGTGTATATACTGGTTTGGGTGCAGTAAAGAGCATCTCTTAAGAGTTTGTCAACAGAGATCCTGACATCTGACGGATGAAAGCACTTCCAAAACCAAGCAAAACTTTCTTGTGTTATAAAAAAGAGAAAGTGAAGCACTTTACGGCCTTTTTAGGTAATGAATGAGAGTGAGAAACGGCAGCAGTTTAGTGTGGAGGTAAATGCAGGGCTGAGGAAATAGTTTCTCTGCTGTATTTTGTTCATTTGACAATCACACTGGTGATTTACAACCTCAAAACTCATTAGAAAAAGCTGGATTTCAGTCCTGCTGATGTGTTAATGTGAAAGTGTTTCTTCTTACTGAATAGACTATCTGTGCATAATTATGTTTTAAATGATTCCATGTGCTTCTCTGTCAATGTCTCATCCCAAAACAAAATCTATAGCTGACACGTTCTTGTCTTCTGTACTGTGAGCCGACTTTTTGAAAACAGCAGAGAAACTTCAGGATGGGACCCCTGCTGTTTGTGTGGGTGTACTGCAACACAGAGAAACCTTAAAACCCGAATGTGAGAGGTTGGAAATGTTTTCTGTTTTATAGAAACCACTTTCACAATCCTGACGACACTGAAAGATTATAGTGAAGTTCTTCTTCTTACATACAATAGTGTAGACTTGTCATATTAATGATTTATGCGATTTAGATGCTTCAAAGTGTTTTTCAAAATGTATGACGAAATGGATTTTCCTTTTTCTGATTCTTGAATTATATTTTTTTGTTTTGTTTTTTGTTTTGTTTGAAAAATTACAAACCTTTTCATGCTGTTTTGACCGAGACACGGTAAATGTTTGATTAAGTTGGTTTTGCTCCCCAGCGCTAGTTTAACTGACACCTGGTTTTTTCCTCTTGAAATGTTGAGTGAGTGAATTTTTATTTCGCTGTCAAAGCTGAGTGAAATCAGGACAAATTTTACAATTGAACTGCTGTAAAACGCACATCCATCTCAATCCAAATTAAATATTCACTGCTGGGAACTGTCACGGCAGACCTGGATTTAATTCCCTCAGTCTCCTCAGTGATGTAGATCGAGTCTTTGTCACTCCCCAGGAAACATCACGTTTCTCAGTTTTACTAACAAATCTGACTTTAGCAATTCACCAGAGAACACCAGTTTGTTTTTTTGTTTTTTTTGTTTTTTGTTTTTTTTGCTTTGTTGTTTTCCTTATTGTGCACTCGCACCGTTCTCTGTGTTACACAAATGATTGTATGATTGCTATCACTGCACAGCTTTGCAGCCAAGGTGACCCGAGAGTTCTGGATGCCACTGTTTTGTCACTCACAACGAATGAATTGTGCGCCTCATTGACTGTATTAATCGGCACTCGCCTCGCCGACACAGAGTCGACAAGACATTAGTGCCACCCACACAGCACAGCACTGACTAACAGCCTTGGTTAACACTCGGTAGGAATCACACACACACACACACCCTCCTGGAAACGACCACTGATCAAACTCATAGCAAATGCTCTTCTTCGAGTGTGTCTTGATACTGTACTGGTGTAGTTCTGAACAAAAAGAATGCTACTGTATGTTCTTTTTTTAGACAACGTTTTGATCTCTAGAGAGACTTTTAGTGAAATTTCTACGAGATAAATATACTGTAAGTATATGTTATGTATATCTGCGGTGTGCACACACACACACACACACACACACTGACAAAAGAATACAACCTGCGCTGCGCGTAGGTTTTGACTTGCCGATGACTTTGCCTCATAGACTGAAGATGAAAGTGGCTTTCTGGTTCATGTGAAGTAGAGACTGAAAGTATGAATAAAAAATCTATGATATACAAACAGTGTTGCTGTTTTTGGAGGCGGTACTTCTTTCATACTTTTGAGAATTCACACACATGTCCATGGAATTTCTGACAGGCTCGTATGAAAGGGTACAAAAACAAGAGCTGTCTTCCAAACAGACCCAGTTTGTTTGACCTCAGGAGACTTTGCAGTGGAGTGGTTCAGAGGAAGATTGCATGAGGCACCAGGATGAAATATTCATCTGTTACTGAGCTTTAAAGAAGTCAAACAAAATCAAAAAACTTTAAAATATTGATGCTAGCTATTGAAAGCATTGTTATTTTTGGAGCTGTGCACACAGCACGAGTTCTCCCCCCACCATATGTTCAGAGTAGTCTGCCTGTAGGATTCCTGTGGTTTCCTTTGGCCTCACCTATATTACAGCCCAGTTACATTAATTCCAAAATAATCAATGTCACCCTGTCAGTGAGCGAAAGTGATGATGCCAGTTCATGTCTCTGAGGATGAAAAGAGACTAACTCTGACACAACTGAGATGCACAAGAACAAAATATCGAGGAACAAATTTAAGACATTTGCTGTCACTGTGAAAAATATAAGCCTATTTACTGTTTCAAACCATTTCAAACAACAAACATTAAATCTGTTAAGTGTTACATATTCTCATTTTTATGCAAATGTATGCAGGAAATACCTAATATAGCTTATACCTGATTCTAAATTTGAGATGTTAAACACATATAACACTTTATCAGGAGGCTCTAAAGTCTGACAAGTTCTCCCAGATAGCATTAGCTTATAGCTTGACCAAATGTCTTTAGGAAAAAATAGTCAAATAACGCATGCATTGAAAAAAATCATTCTTTGTACACTGTGCCTTTCGACTTGCAAGTTTTAGGCTATTTGCGTGTTTTTTGTTTTTTGTTTTTTTTCCCCAGCTGATCTTTTTTCAACTAGATTATTGATTTGTTCATAATTTTTTCCCCTTTACTAAAACATGTATACTTTTGTGTAAGTTAGCACTAGCTAGCTAAGATATAAGCTATCAAGCTCGCTAGTGGTAAATAAATGCTATCTGACAAACTAGCTTGCTAAATTCTAGGAGCCGAGCAGCTTCTAAGACAAAAACTGACAGGTCATGAGTGATAGTTGATTATTTTGACCTGCAGATAATTATTAAGAAGAAGAACTAACTTTATTAATTCCCTTGGGGAAATGGATCCTCTGTATTTGACCCATCCTGTTCATAGTTAACCTTAACTACACAGTTGAGGACCAACTCCAGATCTTATGCCACTGCCTTGGTCAGGGGCACTGACAGGAGTATTAACCCTAACATACATGTCTTTGATGGTGGGAGGAAACCGGAGCATTAAGGATGACAAGGCAACGGATATTTTGATTATTATTATTGTAACTAAATTTTATGGACTTAAAGCCTAATACACATGACAATAATAGCCTAGCCCAGGGGTTCCAAAAACTTTTCAGCCCGCGACAGGCTGTAGCATCTCATAATGTAATAAAAATCATGAGCACATAATGTAATAACGGCTTTGTGCATAATGTAACAATGTAATAACTTATTACATTATGAGTTGCAAGAGTTTCACTAATTTGGTTTACTAATGCGCTGAAACCCATGCCCATTTAAACAAACTGGTAGGCTATCATCGAGCAGATTAGAGCTAACAGTATGAGATGCAAAGACATGTGCATGCTAACACATGTGCATGCTAACACGCGATATTTTTTCAAATATGTTTGTAAATGTTCACATACAAGAATCATAACTGCTGAACATAAAACAATGAACTGGAATGACAAAAAGGTTGTTTTGTAGACTTGTACTTACCACTTCACTCTATCACAGGGTACAGGATGACTCTTTAAAAATGTGTGGTCACATGACCAATTTTGTCTTATAGGGGGATAAAGTGTTTGAAGGGACAGAGGGGCACACTTATATTGGAATGCATTGAGAATTTGTATTTGTTTATTTATTTATTTAGATTATACTTTTGGGACGTTTTTGCCTTTTTAGGATAAGACAGCTGACAGTAAAGATGGGAGAAAGATGGGGGAGGACATGCAGTAAAGGGCACAGGTTGAATTCAAACCTGT
>JAQFJB010000023.1:8411509-8427179 GCA_029874875.1 Naso minor
TTACTATAATATCTTATTTATTTTACATGTTTTTATTACAATTTCTACCAGGTTTGTGTCATAAAAGCCATGTAAGACCTGTGCATTAAGGCGTGGATTTATGGGCTTTCAGAGACTCTCCAGAGTCAGACGAGGCAAAGTGGTAGATGTGTGGATACTGCAGGTCTGGAACATTGTCCGCTCTGGCCGTCTCAGTCCTCGTGAAAAGCACAGTGGAGGCTCTATAAGGGTCAGTAATGTTTGATCTATCAAGTTTTGAAATATATTGTTCAGTTTCTGCAGATTCAATGTTGGAACCCATCGGCTGCATTCGCTGTCTGACTTCTGGTAGACAGCGATACTACCTCTGGGGGCAAACCCCATCATTCTTGGGCCACTGTTGGAGGAGGCGAATTTCCGTTTCCAACTTCCTTCTCTGCGTGCCGCTTGCTGTTCACAGTCCGACTGTTTACAGTCCGATGCAAGAATAGAGTTGGAGTTGAGAGACCACATCTACCAGCGGATCTTTTCGCAAGTAGCCAGTTTACACGGCATTAATAGTTAACAGTCCGCCGGTAATTACACGACTACAAAAGACTACAACAGGAAACCAGGGCTTTTCCGGTACCAAGATCGCTTTATCTTGCCCACAGACTCTATATTCAGTGAATGTAGAGTCTTTTTATAGAGACTATATAAGAGATTCAACTCAAGCGAGTCCCCTGTCCCGAGCCACTGTGTCTCCGTGTCTGTGTTTCCACGACAACAAGAAGAGACACGATGCTGAATGGAGGAGGTGCAATGCAGTTCAATGAGACTGTTCAGTTAGCCACTATCTGCAAAGAAGATTAATGTAAGGTCGAAGTCCACACACTCATGCCTCAGTGTCAATAAGAAACAGGAAACCTGATTAGGTGCTGCCTTCTTGCTAGTTTCAACTTTTGTCTTAGAGTTAAGGGAGGACATTTTTTTTCTCTGGTGCAAAGGAAAGTGTACAAGTCAGAGCAGCAGAGAAAGGAGGAAGGTTTCTGAGTGGATTGTCCTTCTTCACAGAATAAGGGCCTCCTCCTCCTCAGCCCAAGTCTAGGAGGATGTGCTCCAACCTGTAAAAGGAATTGAGCTCCGTGAGGAGGACGGAGGTGAGACGGTTCCAAATATGGGCATCGAGTGTGCCAGTGGTGCCCCCCCACATGGAAAACACACACGCACACACTGTCTCAGAAGCAGGAAGGAATTCATCAGCTCTTGAAGCCTTCACAAAACAAAATGAAAGATGTCGGCCAAACGTCTATTTAACTTTTCCACAATACTCCACAAACGATGCCAGGCCAAGGATGAGTCAGCACTCAAAGAATGCAGAAGGGTTGTCTTTGCTGGAGGAGTTTCAGCTGAAGATGTCTGACTCCATTCAGACAAAGATACCGAGGAGAGGAAGAGCTTAAAAATCGCTGAGATAGCCCAGATCCCCGTGTCTGTGCGGCGGACTCGTGGAGGCAGAAAGCAGTAGCCTGCAGCAAGTGTGTGTCTATTTGGGTGTCTTAGCAGCATGCAGAGACCTGTGTGAGAAGAAACAGGCATGAGGGAAAGGACAAAGAAAGAGGAAGTTAAGTTAGCAGAGGAGCATAATCTTAAATGACCATACCAGTCTATTTTTTGACTTCTCACTAGGGTTGTAACTGTATGCAAAAATGTACAAAAACTTCTCCATATGATCATTTTCCTATCCCATCTTTATTTTTTCTCTGGAGCTCAAGTGAGGAAAAACACTGTTGACAGGTCCATACGTCATAGCTCGCAGTAGGTGGAATATCACAGTATGCATCGTATTGCAATGTGTCGTGACCCGTTTGTTGTATCATGAAGACCTTGGCAATACCAAGCCCTCGTTTGTATTTAGATTCCTGTCTGTCTGTGCCCTCCATTTACCTCATAATTGAAGAAAAGGAACCACAACAATGGGAACTTTATTCTTCCATGTGGGCGTTGGGCTACATATTAACATTTATGGGATTGCTGACTCTCACAGTTCAGCAGGAACTGTACTTTGCAGTATGGCAGCTTATCTTGCAGCCACTTCCACAGTCACACATAGTTGATAAATTTGGGCATGAGAAACAAACAAGTGCATTGAGATATATGTTGTTCAGACTGCGGTGGATTTCAGAGTCATGTGGGGCGCAGCTAAACATCGCTGACAGCCGTGTACAGGCCCCGAGGGTGCTTTGAGGACAGTGCACTGTCAGATGACCAGGCCAGCGTCAACAGGCTATTGTGTAGACTCTTCATGTCCGAGTCAGCATCAGAGGTCAAGTACTTTACCACGATCATGACCTCAGTCCAGCGTGTGTGATGAGGCAGCACAATACTAACATTTTTCTTTTGATTTCCTGCTCCGATCTGCATTTGCTTATTCTGAAATGAATTCTTCCTGGGAAATTTTACCTTCAGTTGTAGGTTATTAAATGTGCATCCTTGCAGAAATAAGAGCCCCTGTTTTTAAAGGAAAATCCAATCTTTTACATTGAGAAAATGACTAAAATATTTCTGATACCACAGTACAGTTAACCTTACAGCTCAAGTTTCAACAAGAGATAATTGTTTAACAAAGGAGCATTCACATACAAACACACTGTTTCCCCATGTTGCACTTTTGCAACCAACACTTCCTTTTCTCGTCTTTGTGCGAAATGTAAATTTCTCATGCGTGTCTCACATCAGCTATCCAGTTTCACTCTCTTTCTCTGGATTGGAGAAGTGAAAGTCTGTCAAAAGGATGTAATAATTTCATTTATCTGCAGTCAATAGTTATCGCTTAATCATATCGCTCAGAAAGACTTAAAGAAAGAATTTATTGGTGAATTATAACTGGAAAAACATTGTTCTTTTGCACATTAAGAAAGGCATTTTAAATGGATGCCTTTTTTCTGCAGTATGAATATTTATCATGCGTGACTATCGCCTTTGAAATGTGGTCTCTATTTTTAATCTGGCTGTGAAGGAGAAGGGGAAAGTGGTTTGGTTACACATGCACAGATGTTATGAAGTGACTTATTGTCATTCCCCCTCTGGTTTTAATGTGATGTTTGACTGTAGAGAAGAAAAAAGAGAATAAATGATGAATCACTGTTTGTTCATCCAAACTGCAACAAGGCCACCTTTAAGGTTTACTAACTGCAGCATGACATCTGTTTCTCAACTTATGTTTCATATTTCACAGTGACTTGTGTGTTAATCATTTCTCCAAGTAGTGAATAAAACATTGTTTTGGCTGATGAGACATGAAGCACCATGGATGCATTATTGTTTGATTGCGCTTGCTTATCAAATGTTTCGATTAAATTGCAACTGAAGGTTTCTGTCCCTTCTGCTATCTTTTAAAACAACTTACTCCTGAATGAATGAATAACTAAGTCGGGACATCTTTAAAACTGGGGTAGGAAAAATCTTGAAGTCAAGCTAGCTGTAGCATGAAACTTCTACGGCAGCAACTGCTGCATCCTCCCCTCCCTCTTTTTGCTTCGGCTCGTGTTGTATTTCATTTGTTGCTGCTCTCTCTTTTAAGTCCAGTTTACGCCAAAGATTCACAATGAGACAAAACGGTTGCAGGGAAAGTTGCAGCTGTGTAAACTGGTCCATCCCAGCTCGACTTAAGCGGCTGACGGTGTCGCCTGCAACTCAACTCGTCAAGTCACCAGAGGCAAGCAGTTCACTTGTTTCAACAGCCAATCAGCTCGTAGCAACATCACCTGCCGCTACGAAGCGCAGCCAGTGGGAACGTGCGCTCTTTGAAATGGCCCGTGATTGGCCAAAAAGTGTCTGTCTCAGTCTTCATTTTCTAAAGCCTGAATTCAGAGCCGAGAGGTGCAAAAGTGTAGTGTCCTTTCAGACCACCTGAATTACAAAATGCTAAAAGGTTATAGAATTTTTGCTCGATAGCAAAATAAACTGCCAACACTGGCTTTGAAAAACTGATATTTTGCTGTAGTTGTGAGGACTTTTCATATAGTGATATTACGAACTCCTGGAGGAGAAGGCAGCCTGATGAATTAGGAGAGACAGTGAGCCAGTAAAGGATGCAAAGACAAATGGTGTTATTCCACTGAGTGTCTAACAACAGTGTGTAACTTCAGCATGTCTGAGCCTCAGGATCCTCTCTTGACACACAGGATAAATGTACTCCTGTCCATTTCGCTGTACTTGAGGTCTTCTTATGCCTCTGCCATATATTAAGATGAACGGCAGTATTATGTAATATATATCTCTGCACGAATGCCACCCAGAGGCATCTCCTGGCAAAATTTTATGCTCTGAATTCATTTGATTCGGAGAGGATGCTATAGGAATGTAGAGAAGAGTGGCAGAAGAGCAAGGAGGGAGGGTCAGGTAAACTGAGGAGGAGGTGGAGGAGGAGGAGGAGGAGGGACGAGACAGAGCCACTGGGCCTGACTGTACTTGCCAGCACATTTGGGGAAAAGCTCTGAGAGCACAGCCTTATACAGACATTTCCAAGAGAGCATGTGCCCTGGCCATGCACTGCGGTTTCCTGTTAACCCCTCACTGCCTAAGAAACCATGAAGGGATGAGGAACTCCCTCTGGCTGTAGTAAGGACACATAAAGTTGAACTGGCTGCAGTTGTTTAATGTTTTCTGGCTAAAAGAGCAATTTGCTGAATATTTCTTTTGCTGAAGTCTTCTGTTGCCTTGTGCGAGTCCTTTGCTTGAGGTGTTTCAAAAGTCAGTTGCTCAAATCCATCAGAGCATCAGCCTGTGACCTATTTGTGCTTAAGAGAAAACCCTCTTAAGTCAACTGGTCACTTAGTTAGCTTAGCTTCACAGCCAGCTTCAGTGTCCTCACTAGTGGACCGGTGGTCTTCGTCCAAGAAGGACAGGAATAGATTGTTTATGGACGCGCCTGTCCTGGTTTATTCCAGCACAAACACACAGTCAGACCCAGCTGTGACTCTTCCCCAGCTTGTTTCACTCAGCAGACCAGGTCAGCGCATGGACACACGTGTTGGCAGGCTGACAGGTGTCGAGAGTGTGTCCTCGTCTTAATGCGCGTGTGCTGCACACGCTTTTAGAGTCTCTGTGTCCGTAGTTGTATCAATAATGCAGCCGCTCACTCTTGGTCTCACTCCTAAGCCCTCGCTTTCTCTGCCATTAAATATGCATCTGTTTCCCAGTCCTATGTCTCTGTCCCCCCTCCCAGTTCCCATAAGCCCTTACTGCCCCACACATCGACAGCATGTCCACTGCAGAGGAGATCAGAGAGCACTGCAGCTTACCGTCTTACCCGAGGTGGTTTTAACCTGCTCAAAGTGACCAATGTGCATTGAGGAGACTCAGTACTGCTTTCTCTCTTTTGTAAAATATGCTGACTATGCTGCTGTCAAAATATGGAAGATGTTTAATATAGACTTTGTGGGAAAGGACAGTTAATTTTAGATGTTAAATTGTGTTTATTAAGATTATTATATTGTGTTTATCTCTTCTGCCCTCATCTCACCTCTCTTCACATTCTGTCCTGTCTCTTGCCTGTAACCTGTTGTTTTCTCTTATAACGCATACTGAATTTAAGTGCCTTATTAAAGGAGAAGTTCAGGGGGTTTTTTGCACAGTAAACCTTATAATAAGAATATTTCCAACCACATACAATGTTCGACAGCATTATTACAGTGAACAGTGCAGTCTTGAGAATGCAAGGTCATTGCTGACATCACCGAGATCAGCAACAACGAAGGTGCATGGGCACTCTGTTAATGCGTCGAGAAACACAATAAACCCTCGATTTAAAAGACGGGGAAACTCATCGAATGTTTAATTATGTCCAGCTGATGTACTGACACTAAAGCAAGAAATTAAACAAAAGGATGTTTGTTTGTTTCCCGAAGCAGCTGAAAGACCAGTTTCCAGGTTATATGCCGTTGTTGAACTTCGTGCTTTAGTGTCATCACATGAAAGGATGCTACTAAATATTTGTTGAGTTTCTCGTCTTTAAAACGAACGTTTATCGAGTTTTTAAAAGGATTAGTTGAGTGCAGTGATGTCAGCAATGAGCTCAAGTTCTCAAGACTGCAACATTCATCATAATAAGGCTGTGGAACATAGTGTATAATCGTAAATATCCTATAAGGTGTAATGTGCAAGAAAATGAACTTCTCCTTTAAGCAACCTACAAGAAGACAGGAGACACAATACCTGCCTCCCCTCTTATTTACCACTAGGCTCAGACTAAAGGAGCTTTTGGTTGATTTATTCCTGATACACTCCTCCCTAACTATCGGAGGAGAAATCTTGTCTCGAACAACACCGGCCTGGATCATTTGGTAGTGTGAAGGGTTTACAGATCAAGTCTTAAATTTCCCAAATCTCTTGCAGACGTCCTTCCAGTCTTGCAGTCATTCCAATTCAGAGAATTACAAAAAAAGTATCTTGATGCATCACAGCATGATTTAAAATGGTGCACCGATTGAATCATCGAGCCAAGGAACATGATTCATCTTGCAGTCTCCTGCTTGTGTTAGAGGGCCTGCTCCACTCATATATCATTACAGTAATCCAACAGTTTTTCTACCTGAGGATATTTGTCACAAAAACGTAAGAGTAAAGTATGAATTTGTGTTTGACTAGTAAAAATACAGGTACACAAATGATGAAGAAACTGATGGTTTACAAGCATGTTTAATTCTTTTTTTCCAAAAATACAGGAAATGTAAGTTAAGAGCGTAACATTTTTAAGAATCTCTCTAGCATCATACAGGTTGCCAAAGAGCATAGAGGAGAGAAGTTACATTTAAAAAAAGAAAAAAAAAAAAATTGGACCAACAGTCACCCGAGGGAGCAATTATTACAAGACGTGTGCCAAGTAACACAATCACAGGAAGAAGTTTTGAAGTTTATATAATGCACCTTTTTGTGATTGACAGCAAATCCAAAGCGATCTAATGTGTTGTGAAGTTGTAAACCACTCCCATGTGTTACTAAGGCAGATTACATTACAGGGCTAAAAGTTACTGGAGAGTATGCAAACCGTTTACAGGTGTATTTAAAATTTGGATTGTTTACGGTTTGAGAAGCGCAAGCATCCAACACTGAGTCGTCCATCACATCCTAATTCTTTGCTCATTATTCTGTCCTTCTGTGCAGCTTAACTGTAAGCCTAAAAAAAAAAATCTCTCTTAACGTGGGCTGAAATTAAATTTTAGGAACAGTGCGTGTGCGTGTGAGTGAGACATTGATTGCTCAGACTGAGGCCTTCCTTATTAGGCAGTGCTGGCAGCAGGAAGTGGGTTGTGGCTTTGGTGCTGTGTCACAGGAAGTAGCAGATTGTATCACAGGCGAGACAGATGGAGGGAGCAGTTGAAGGGATGGATTAGTGAACTATGGGGAGAGCATTGGGGGGCACATAAGGAGAGGAGGGGGAGGATTGTTAAAAAACTGGCGCTGACAGTCTGCCACCTTTGTTCCTCTGTGTGTTGCCCTCTTCCTTCTGTACTTGCTCCACTTTGGTTATACCTCATACTTGTACAGGCAGTATTTACTGTGGTTTGAGATTGCATCACTCTTCCTCAATCAACATTTGTTTTTCTGCAGATCTCAGTGTAACACAGACATGTTCGCACACACACAGACGCTGCAGCCTGTAACACCTCTACGCTACCTACACCTGCATATGTGTGGGCATTCCTGTATGTGTTGTAACTTGTGTATATTCTGCCTGCACGGAACTATAAGTAAATGTTTTGTCATTGGTCTCGTGGCACATGTTTTCGCACAAAACGTGTGGAGGTGAAGGTTGATGCAGAGCAGGTGGGAGATTTCCAGAGCTGCGTCTTTTTGGCGGAACTCTGCACAACTTCCTGTCTTTGTCAGCCTCCATTGTTTTCTTGCCTCCCATCTTGTTTGGCATCAAACTGATCTCTCCTCTCTCAAATCAACACTTTGCTGCAGTGCATTCCTCCTCTTTCTTTCTTTCACTTCTGCATATTGTTTGGCATATGGAAAGAAGGTGTGAAGCTCCCTCTGGTCCTTTCACAGATGCTAAACACTTCAGTTAAATGAGCATGATTAGAAACGTGATGATCAGTCGATTAACTCATCTACAGCTGTTTTGATGAGGGACTGATCAGTGTTAATTTTTTCATGTTGCATCGTTGTAAATGGAATATTCTTGGGTTTTGGACTGTTGGTAAGACCAAACGATATTTAAGAACACCAGCTCTGGGAAAGTTTGATTGACCATTGACCATTTTCCGCTTTTTTATACAATAATCGATTAATTGATAGAATAGTAAGCAAATTAAAGCTGGGGTAGGCAACGTCAGGAAGTCCAGCTAGCTGTAACATGAGACTCTGAAGGAAGCAACTCTGCTGTTCACTCCCCTCGTTTGTTGTCACTCTCTCTTTTAGATGATCGTCCTGATACGTTGCTCTTCCTCCTCTTGGGTTGCTTTGCTGTGTGCGTTTTTTGCTAAAGTCGGAAGGGCCCGCCATTTTATCGGGTGTTCGCTGGCTGAGCGGATGTGAATGCGAATCTGCCTTTGTAGAGCAGCTCGTAGGAATGTGCGCTCTTTGAAATGACCCGTGATTGGCTGAAGAGTGTCCATCACAGTCTTCATTTTCTAAAGCCTGAATACAGAGTCAAGGAGAGGTATCGTATCATATACTGAACAGCTATTATGGAGTTTTTGCCTGATGGGGCCCCCCAAAAAAAACTGCCTATCCCAGCTTTAATCAAAAAGGAAAACTACATTTAGAGGAAGACCAGACACTATGAATTTCAAAAGGGCCACCATCAGCAACACTCAGCATGTAAGCATATCATATTGCATCCATCAGGTGTGTGTTAGTGTCATAGCACACATCTAAAAGGACTGCGTTGTGACTCTCATCTCTCATAATGATTTATTTATAGTGGAGACTACAGAGTGTTTTTGGTCTGTTTGTCCATCCGGTGTCTGCAGTTCCTCCTCACCCCCACTTGAGTTTACTTCCTCCCTTCCAGCTGCAGATGAACTTACAAGCCGTCATGTATTAGCAGCACTTCAGATTGGTTCAATAGTGAAATTAAGTTGTGGTTAATCAAAAGATAAAAACATGCTTAAATTTTATGAATAATTAGCCTGTAATCCAAGATGGCAGTCTGTAATTAGGTATGTATTAAATTGAAAGAAAATTTGCTTTGCTTTAGTCCTACTTTTTACTTGTACACACGAGGGAAGTTGTGAGATTTACCAAACCTTAGGTTCAAGCACATTTCTTGACATTCTCGCACAGCAAGACAAAAAAAAACCCCAAACTGTGAAAAGGAAAATGTGAGACATGAGAAAAAATAAACCAAGTTTTTGTGGTGGCAACTGCAAAGATTCTGGGTCGTACGTTGTATCTGCTGAATGTGCAAACACTACCACAACTATGTACGGTTTCATGGTTGAGGTTGTTTTTTTGTCTTGCAGTTGTCAGTTCTTCCTGCACTGATGTATATGCTTTAAGCAAAAACTTTCTTGTGTGTGTTTTGTAGTTTAAACTGCATAAACAGAGAAAATAGCTATATGTTTTTTGTATTAAATGTGATGCTTGTTTGGGAGGTACCCCAATTTACTAATTTGTGTTCCAGGTGAAATTTTGATTTAACAGTTTCCTTGTGATCTTCATGCTTTCAAAGCTCAGCTCAGCTCATGCTGTCTCTTTCTGTTTTATCACTCTCTGTCTTACAGTGAGTCGAGTATTTGCCAGGCTCGGGCCACTGTGATGATCTATGATGATGGCAGCAAGAAGTGGCTGCCGGCAGGCGCCGGACCCCAGGCCTTCAGCAGAGTCCAGATCTATCACAACCCCACCAACAATGCCTTCAGGATAGTGGGACGCAAGATGCAGACAGACCAGCAGGTACATCACTGTGTGTGTGCACGTGTGTGTGCCCTAGTACAGCTATCTTTGTGAGAACAAATTTTTAGTCATTTGAGTTTTACACCATGAAAGTGAGGACACTTTTGGGTTTAGGGTGAGGGTTAGAATCAGGTTTTGGTTAGGGTTAGGGTTAGGGGGTTAGTTTTGATGGTTAAGGTTAGGGTAAGGAACTGGGAAATGCATTATGTCAATGAGTGTCCTCACAAGTATAACTGCACAAACGTGTGTGTGTGTAGCTCTTTTATCTGCGATTCTCATGTGGCCCCTTTTGTATCTGTGGTCTCCTGAAGGTACCTAAGGGTGTATGAGTGAGCAAGTGTGAGACAAACTATTTTTACATAAGCCTAAATTTTCTCTCTGGTTCACACACAAGGTGCTGGGAGATTATATTGGAAAACATTTGCTGTACAGCCTGTGATAATTTTAACCACAATACGTTACTTACATGCAGTTTAAATTGTCTGTTACTTTCTTCGATGCATACGTGACAGCCCGGTAATTATTCCAGCAAGACGTGTTGTGCAAGCACAGCTGGCTCCAGTATAACAGTTAAACCGGCGATCTGCTGAACTTTTAAACCAGAGTTCGCTGTTTGAGAGGAGACAGAAGTACATCACAGCTACAATCTATTTTATGTCATTTGATGGTAGATCTTCATTTTCGGAGAGTGTGAGAGACTGAGGCCAGGTGGATTTATTGCTGAAATTTTTCAACATGACAGGACACTTTTGTTCACATTGTTTGTCTTGTCAGTAACAGTGCTCACTGTGTTTTTGTGCTTTGGGAATGAGAGAACATGAACAAACGTTCAAGAGGAAGCTGGAAAATGATACCAAGTTCACCGATGAGCTTCATGTTATGTTGACATACAACAGGCCCTGACGATTGTGTTCTTTTTTCTTTTTTAAAAAAAAATTTAGTGTTTGCAGTAATTTGCAGGTGAATGGTACGGGGGGAAAAAATCAGAACACAATGACGGACAGGATTAAACGACCTTATTTATCGTTCCTAACACGGTAAATGAGTTTGCTGCTCTGATGTGGCGCTCCTCCTCAGAACTCTCTGTAAAACTTCCACACTGACGACGTGCTGTTTGTGCTTGGTTGCTGTGGCTGTAGCACTGGGCTTTTAGCTGCGGGACTCTGACGTAATAAGAGCTGTGAGGCAATACATACAGTGTGAACCGTTGCACACGTGTAACAGAGAAGGTGCAGCCCAGCCCCAAATCAAGGCAAAATCAGCCTTTTGGCGTCGATAGATCAGCTTGACTCAATCGGTGCCAAAAAAAGTGTAGTTCCTCGCATTTGAGCATTGCATTTCGTCATATTACAGTGCTTTTTACTTTGTGCTCAAAAACTTCACTGGAAAAAAAACTAGCACACTGTATAAGCAGGAGTATTAAAGTTATTTTGGATCAACTTCTGTCCTTTTTATCATTCACTAAACCCTTAATGCTGACTGGTAGGGAATGCACATTAACTAGGTTTACAAACCTTATTCTGAATTTAGCTTTTCCTGGTTAAAACTTGTGGGATGTGAAGATATTTTTTGGGTTTTAGGAGCATTCTTAAGACATGAGCAGCATGCAGCGCACTTGGAAATGCATCTCAATTAGGGTTTGTACCGCAGTTTGAGAAGCACACAGCCTCTTGCTTGTTTACTGAAAGCTCTGTGTGTTGTAAAAACATCTAGCTAACAGAAATGCATGCACAAAAATAACCCCACATTTCCTGTTAGAAACAGGAGAAACAAAATTACTTGAGAGAGAGAAGGCGGTTGAATGAATAAAAGAGCTATGGTCATTTATCAAAGTGTCCACATCTGCATGTAAATTGGGAATTTAGTGAAATATTGCATGTAAATGAAGTCAGTAGCGCACTCAGACTTAATCAAATGTTTTTGTGAAATAAGTGGTGTTAATTTTGGGCCTAACGTTGGCATCCCTCTATAAAAGCAAGGTGAGGTGAGAACGTGTTTACTTTAATGCATATTTCAATTTCAGACTGATTGGGCAACTCATCAAGGAGCAGAAAGTCTGCATGTATCCCCGGGTATGGACTAAGGCACACGTCCCAAACGGGCACTGTATTGGTCTTTATTAACTGTCCTTCAAACCTGAAAAGACACACTGGACAAGAACAAAAAGAGTTTTCTTGTCTTTATGTTTTCTAATGTTATCACCAGACTCTGACTCACGAGATAAAGGTGGGCAGAAGTTGAAAAGCCGGGTTAACTGAGTTCGGGTCTATTCTCGACTCCGCCGCTGCCTCGGTGTCTCTCTCCTTCTTTAAACATTCACGACTCTAAAGTGTTCCCCATAGACGAGTCTTAAAGTGGCTAATGTTTCCTGTGAGATAGTTAGCCTGTGCAACCATTTCCTGTGACAATTTCGGGAGAAGTCTGATACCCAAGAAGGGTTCTATATTTGTGTCGTATAAAGATGTGCTGCTTGGTTCAAGGTGGTGCTGGATGAGGGCACGGAGGAGAGAGGCTGTATTTTCTCTCTTCTTCCCTCTTTTCTCCTTTCCCCCCTTGTTCTCTCTCTGGATGTCTGCTTTTAGCGTAGCTTTTGTAGTTTTCATGCTTGTCTTTTTAATTAGTTTTATGCATCCCAGCCTGATCGTGTGATTAAACTGCTTTGATACCTCAACAAGAATCATGATTGTAACGTTTTTCTGCAGGCGTTCAGGCTGTTTGAACATTCTGCTTTCTTCCTTAAAAAATTTTTTTAAAAAGGTTCTCCCTTATCCTGATTTTTAATGTGTTCCTGCTCACATCCTCCGTCTGTTCCACCTACCTTTCTCGCCTCCTGACAGGATTGTGGGGAGTTCAGGAATGCCACTGTGCGCAGTGGCAGCTGAACTTGCTACCCTCTCTTTTCTGTGCGTGCTGCCCGCTGTGATTTTCACCCTGGCAGGGTCTCCTCTCCTCCTCTCCGCTCTGTGGAATCCAGAGGCTGTTGAACAAATAGTGAAACGGCGCGTCAGCACATTCAAGCAGCGCTCAAACCCAGAGCATTTTTTTCCACCTCGTTCATGGGCTTCACGCCACCTGCTGGGTGGAATATAAACCAGGATAATCCAACAAAAATAAAACGGACACTATAATTTTAAGCAAAAACGCAGACGTGGGTTTGAGGCTTTGTAATGGTTTTTCCAGATTTCTAGCAAGGGATTCAGCTCCAGAGTTTCCTTTTCCTTTTACGTGTTTTAGGTTTTTACACTAAACTTCTGAGCAGGAGGTTTGAATTCAGCTGAATATTTTCAAGTCAGATGTTCAAAACTTTCACAAAAAGCCACAAGAGTACTAACTAATACTAAAAGGATTCTTGTGTTGATCATCTGTCCTCCTTTATTTATCAGGTGGTCATAAACTGTCCAATCGTGAGAGGTCTCAAGTATAACCAGGCCACACCCAATTTCCACCAGTGGCGGGATGCCCGGCAGGTGTGGGGGCTCAACTTTGGCAGCAGGGAGGATGCTGCTCTATTTGCCAACGGCATGGCTCATGCTCTGGACGTGCTCAACTCCATGGCAGACGCAGGTAAAGCAGCTCTCACTCGATTCCTGGTTTCATGACGATGGATTTTTCTGTTTGCTGATGCTACCACTATTGAGGCCTCATTTATAAGACTGCATACAGGTTTGATCATAAATGTGCAGCATACATGTGTGATGCTTGGATCTTCAGTGTGGGCAGCTCTCTACATGACTACATGAAAGTGCAGTGTCTGAGTTTTTAAGGCCCCCAGCACTGACTCACAACAGCAGTTCTAATTTCTAATTTGAAAATATTTTTTGTATTGTCTGCAGTTACATTCCTCACTGCTGCTCTTATGTTGGATTGTTTGATCCTTTACTTAGGACAGATTTCCTGAAAAATGCATCCAGTCCAAAAACAAACCCAAAGACTTCCACATAAGATGAACAAATAAGCGATGTATTAGAAAGATCCATCCTGACGTGCCAGAAATGATTATTGTATCTGTACTGTGTCTGTGCTGGTTCTGGGGGGGGTTTTTTGCAGTATGATTAGTCCCCTTTGTTTTTGTTTTTCCATCTGTTTCAGGCAGTTTTAAGTGAATTTGAATTTGCTTATTTCCCCTTTTCAGTATTGCTGTCTTTATGTGTTCATAACACCTGCTGATAATGATAATCAAATATCTCGGTAATCTTTGTTCCTGCTTTTTTACACCAGCTACCTACTTTAAAAAAATACATAATTTGCATATCTTGTGCTGTTGAACTGTCAAAAAAATAGGAGAAAATATTGTACTGTAAGAGTTCTGTCAGAGTGGCAACAAGAGATTCATTCTTCATTGGTGTACATCCCCTTTTTGGTCCCTCTGCGACACCATGACTGTCTGTATAGTCATGTATGTTGCTCAGACTTTGTATATTTGACTGCATGGGCAGATAAGGTGTGTACACAGATAAAAGCACATCAACAGCTCACTTTAAAGAGTATCACATGAAACAAAGCCATAAATTGCTTAAGATCAGTTAAAACCACTCACAGCAGCGTCTGATCCAAAGTTCTATAATCATTTTTATTTGTATTAATGTTTCCTTGTTGTGTTTCTGCAGGTTATGCAACCCTCCCACGCTCTGTGTCAAATGGACCTTCTCCAGAAGAGCTTGAACAACAGCGGAGGTAATTTGAATCTTCCGCTAATTGGAACCCGCCTTTACTTTACTTTGCTAATTCTGATAAATTATTGGCCATGTCTTATTGTTAATTTCCTTGGATGTACACTGGACCAGCTTGTGCCAAAAAATGTCGGGACTACAGCTGATGATACTGACAAAAAATTCAGCAATAGATTTTTTTTTTTTTTTTTTCTTATGTAGACTTTCTCTTAAAGCAGTTTATTGCTTGCTGTTGCTTGCTGCCCGTGTGAAGTTTCTATTTCAAACAGGGGCAAACTATCCCCTGGGTTTAGTTGCATAACAATTGATAGCAAGTCAGGCTGTCTTGGCTTTGTGGTAGCCCTGTTGGCGAGGGTTTGCACACACGCATATGTAGAGGATTTGATGGCATTAACCCGACGGTGCTAAACCCTCCGTCAGCTCCTGTGGGTTAAAGGTCAAAAAGACAACAAGATGGACACCTCTCACAACAACCCACCTTCTTTCCTTTTATCTGTTTCTATAGCTAGACCTATAGTGGTGACACTGTGCTCAACAGAATAGACTTGGCATTAACCTTTTAATCTCATTTAGACTAAAAGGTAATATGTTGCACAGGCTTTGTGATTGGATGGAGGGACTGTTGGTCCCAGTGGCTGCTGACGTAGTGTGGCTTAGAGAGCCTTTAAAACCTTTCAAATCCAGCATAGATGCAGGTGTTGTTGTATACTGTTTGCATTAATGCTTTTAGGTGTGATGCACATTGATTCATAGGTTTCTCACAAGTATCACGTGGTTGGAATAAATAGAAAAAAAATGGACGTCATCTTCCCTCCACACTGTCTTATATAGTCTAAGTCACTTAGCAGTGCTTAAAATCACAGCAACTCTCACTTCATTTGTGGACCCGTGCATTGTTGTGTGAGTGAGTGTGTTTGTATATATGTTTGTGTGCTTCTCTGTGTACAGCTGTTGTAAGTGGCAGATGTGTTGGGGGAGCAGTTGTGAACCGAGGCAGCCCGAATTAGGCCACCGTGTCCAGCTGTGGACTTTTCAGTGTCAGGCTAATCAGAAGCTATAAAATCCACCTCTCATCCTTTAACCAAAGTCGCTATATTGAATACAAATCCTGATTATGGCTCTCTAAGCTAGTG
>JAQFJB010000023.1:8559613-8575390 GCA_029874875.1 Naso minor
GTGGAACTACTTTGGTAAAGAGTAGCTCCAGCCACACAGAGACTGTACCAGACTCTCTGAATGCTTGACACCATTACAGTGGGCAGAAGTAAACTCTCAGTGTTGGCGACGCACTGCGGAAAAAGCAGAGCCAAACTAAACATAGGCTGTTCTTTGTGTCCATTGTTAGAAAAGCCTTAGGACAGAGGCTCTGCCATGTGAGTCATCTCGGATTTAAGAGTTTCCATTTCCATTCATAATGGCACTGACACAGCCATTGAGGAACAAGGCTTCTACCTATTACAGTCATCTCAGCGCCGGGAGCATTAGCCAACTTGGCGAACAGAGTTTGGGTAAAATGACAGGTGTTAAAAGACACATAACAAACAAGTATTTCAAAATAACAGTGGATCTTTCTTAACATCGATACCCGCAGACAAAGTGTTGATTAACAATGCATTTTTAAGCCAACTTCTACTCTGCTGTTACACACAGTTTGGTCACTCAATAGCCTCGGTGGGGCTTTTGGCATATAAGTGTCTTTCAAGAGTACTTGTTGTGGAGGGAAAGTGCACTAGTCATTCTCTGTATCTGCCAAATTATTCTAAGCTGGTGTGTGAACGTACAAATAACAGACTGTCGTCTTTAGCTCGACTTCCACCTGCTTTTCTCATCCAAAATAGTTATTTTCCTGAAACAGGGTGCAGGAATAGTTTCTACTGAGAAGCGGAAACTCATTCAATGTTGACGGTGTACTTAAACACAACACAACAAATGCCACCTGCTCTTAGCAAAAAATATCTAATTACGTTTATTTGTACTGATACCGCAATTGCAACATGATCTGTGATATGACAGGAAACGGTCATTTTTACATCATTATTCTCATTTTGATCAAAAAACATATTAAATGATTATATCGTGTGTTTTGCAGGGATCTGTTCCAAGCAAAAACGTTTTCTTATGTCTGTGGAATGTGATGTGTAGGCCACGATGACTCCGCAGCACCACAATGTTTGAATTAAAAAAATATTGACAGACATTTCTCCTTAAAAAAAAAAAAATACTCCACCTCCAAGCCATTTTAAAACAGCAGTAAGCCATATTGCAATTTGGCATAAATTTCAATTAATTGTGCAGCCTTCAATAATACAATCTGTAACATTGTCATTAAAATAAGATACATATTTCACATCCAAAAATATGTCCCATGATTTTTGCAGAACTGCAGTCATAATGAGTTCAAATAAAATCTTTTCTGTAAACAGAGCATTATCTCTCACAGGAGAACATGGACAGCTTGCACAGAATCATTTATTTAGTTTAAGGGTGGTGGGCGATCAGTATCAGTCAAATGAAGACCTATGTGGCTGGCTAACAGCTCTGAGCTTTGCTAATGACAGCTCTGGGGACGGGAATTCAGCAGAAATGTCTCGAAATTGCTGCACAGCCTGCAGCTACCGCGGCCTGAATTTATCAAACATCTGGGTAACCGCCTAAAAAGAGTTTGTCTGTCACAGATAAAGAAATTGAGAGAAACCTCATGTAAATTCTTCTAAGAACAATTGTATAAATTAGTATTCCCTTTTTTAACATCAGGTTGATTCTATGAATTTTCATCATTAGTAAAATTTGCGTTTGAATGAGTAACATTCAGCGTACTGCAGCTTTTGTAGTTCAGCAGTGCAGGGAAGCATTCTTAACTGCTCACAACGCCAAAACTGCTTGTTTTATTAGAGCTATTGATTCCAGTCCAGTCTCATGGGCTTGGCTAGTTTCCGTTCTTTCTTGATTTAATTGGTTGCTTTTATGGGCCCATTACACCCATTTGCAACTGGAGGGAGCGCGTATGCCACATCAGTACATTTATAATGTGAAAAAACTGCAGCGTGCAGCAACTTAAGTCTCGACCTCACTGCCTCTGTCACGTCATATTGTGTGTGAAACAATATTCACACGTATATCACTTCTTAATTTAAGATCCTGCATTTCAAAACACATTTCTGGCTGCTTCGGTAGCTGTTCAGCCGCTGCTCATAACCATTCGAAACATGTCAAGGTGTGAAAAGCAGTTACCTCTGTGAAACCTGGAGGCAACCCTCAGCTCACTGCCTGTATAATTACACCTTTGAAGCTCAGGAAGCTTTTTTTTTCTTACAAACAGCACTCAAGACAGGCCCAGAAAGCAAGCAAGACAAGGGTGATGACAAACATTGCACTGGGAGGCTCTTTGTTGAGTTAGTGCTCTCACAAAAGAAATATACAAAGACCTGCAATGTTGCTGAAGATAAACTCTACAAAGCTCAGAAACCAAACTCTCAATGTAAGGAAATGTTGCCCACATAAACCTACATGAAAAGAATCTGTATAAACACGCAGAAATCAGATTTTAATCTCTCTTTAAACTTTTCATGCTGCAAGACCTTCATTAGGTTTTTATTTACCGCCCTGTGGTCATCAGAAGGCAAACTACTCAGTAAATCAAGGATAAGACACTTCCCTCTGAACCTGCATGGAGCACTAAAAAGATAATTCTCACCACAAATCATGTCACTTTGTGAGAAACAGCTATAAATTATGTATTTTGTAGCTTTTTAACTCAGCTGTAAAGTTTAAATCAATCCTTCCTTCCGGGTCAGACCTTGACACAGAGCTGTACATCTCTGTCACAGTGGGACTGTACAGACCACCTTGCTCTTAAGGTTTATTAGTCACAATGAAAGCAGTCATAAGAACTATTCAGTCAAGCTGCCTCTGGACAAAGAACTATCAGGGTCCTGAGATTCAGCCACTGAGCCAAAGTAGATCCATTTTCTGTGCCTGGTGGTCAGGGCTATGGGAACAGTCTGGGCCATGAAAGCCTCCTCTGTCGCAGGAACCGAGGTTCAGTTCAGTCGGTCGATCACCTTTCACTCTCTCGTTCCCTTTCTCCTCCCTGTTACTCTCACTTTTTCTCTGACTCGCTCTCTCAGTCCTGATGCTGCCGCCCTGGATTTAATTCCCTGGGTTTACATTTCAACACCCTCTTTTCTGGGAAACATCCAGTAGCGGGCAGGGAGCCATGCAGATAAAGACTGGCCTCTGATTAGCCTTGCTGGGCCTGCTCCGGTTGCCTGTGTGCCCTTGTGCCCGTTCTACCACCTCGCCGAAGGGGACAGCAGGGAAATGTTACACACCTCCATTTACAAGGGTCTTTGTTTGGAAGGATTATATGTATTGGGCTGGATCTGGATTCTGTGTCCTCCCTCCAGTCTTCTGGTCTCTTTTGGCCTAAATCTGCTATAGCCATAAAGAGGCCCTTCTTATTTGCTTTTAACATCCTTTCTTTATTCCCCAACAGGAACTCATGATGGTGGCTATGAATCTCTCAACCCCTTAGCGACTAGCGGTGAAAGCTAAATGTTTTCAACACATGCAGTGATGTAGTTTTACAACTCTGACTGAGGCTTTCATGATGCTGAGTTAAATTATGAGGGCCTGTAGCTATCAAAATGGCGAGGTGGCTGGATGAGTCTCTTTATTTGAGCATTTCTCCAGACATGGAATCAAAGCTTTCAAAGGATACGGAGTGGCCAGCCAGCGGGGAAAAACTAGCCAGTGGCAAGGAACAGTTGCACGCATTCCAGAAAAAAAAAAAAAGGGCTGTAAAAGCCAAAATTTGGTGGCCTTTGGCACATTCTAATGCCACTATTCTATCATAAATGTTGATCTTAGCTATTGCATGTTTTTGTTTCCCTCCATTTGTTAACATGAAGCAAATTATTGTCTCGTCTGTGCAAAAGTGCAATGTCATGTCTTCTGTCATCAGCTATTTTTTGCTATTATTTGCTGAACTCTTGAGGACAATTTCCTACTCTCTACTTAGCAGGACACGTCTCACGTGAGCACACCGACAACAGCACGCTCACACTGAGCACATGAAGGTGGACTGATATAGACAGATGGCAACATTTCTCTGTCTTTGTGTTTGGAAGTGGTTGAAAAATGAACATGCATAGTAAATTACAATATATTTATCAAAACTATCAGAAAAAAAGGAAGAAAAAACATTAATTAATAAAATTAGCCAGCTGGACTTAAACTTAATTTAAACAGTTGTTTGGCCAGCAACTGCTGCTCATGGAAAGTTCTGCACAGAACAGATTTTACTGTGATAAAAAAACGAAGATATAAACGTTGGATGATTATCATAAATGCAAGTGCACTGAGTGTAACCAGACAAAGCTGCATTGTGTGAAATTTCCAAAAATGTGGGAGTATTTAATCTGTATTTTCTTTTATAAAAGGATATTTTTTGGCTAAGTATTATTCCCAAAGCTGACATTTTTACAGTCTCAAGGCTTGAGCATGACTTATGGCTGGGAAAGACAGCCAGAGGGATCAATGACTCTGATAACTATCCTGCTCACAGGGGCTTGGCCTATAATTAGAGTAGCATTCACTTCAAAGGGAGCCATAAAAGCAAATACTGTCAGTTCAACAGCAGTTAATTGGTCAGTGGATTTAATAACAAGGATCTGATCTGATGGTGGTTGTAATTTCAGAGGCTGGGCGCAGCCCTGGTTAAAGCTGTCAAAAGGACAATCCAATGGAGGAGGGAGGAGGTGACCCTGAGGGAGAGATTTACAGTACACTCCCAAATGTCACCTGATATTACTGCTCTCAGGCATGCCACAGTGACTGCTGCACGAGGACAGGAGGAACGGGTTTTTATGAAAGTCAAATCTTTATTAAAATAAACTACAACATTTGCTTACATGACATAACTCACTAACTAAAGTTTAATGGTACACAGTAAATAAAGAAAATAAAAGACATGCCTGGAAACACCCAAACAAGATGAAGGGGAAGAAGAGTCTAGAGCCAGGCTGGTAACACCGTGGGGCTGGAGCTAAATGCTAACATCAGCATGCTCACAATGGCAACGCTAACACACTTATGTCAAGTGGGTATAATGTTTACCATGCTAACATACGCTAATTAACAATGAACTCAAAGTACAGTTGTGGCTGATAGGAATGTCATTATTGACAGAGTGGAGGAGGAATGAATCGTAAAACTTGCAAATAAGTTGGCATTGCTAAACTTCTGTTTTCTTGAAAAGGGATTTTGGTGAGATAGATGAATAGGGGATGACAAGATTACGGAATTTTCGCGATTTGTTCTACGTTGTAAAATTGGTCAGCAAAAACCCAACTCAAGATTTCTGAAACTTTTAGGTGTCTTTAAAAAAAAAAAAAAAAGGTTTGGTAGCAACTGGCTGAATGAAACTACAGCGGTTGCCAAGAATGTTAAACATCATTCCTCCTGCTCACCTATAAATCCCTCCATGCGTTTACCCCCCAGTGCCTGTCTGATCTCCATCTACACACTCCATCACAGAACCTGCAGTCTTCTCACACGGGTCGCCACTCCACCCCAAACACCAGCTTGTGAACCTTTGGCGACAGAGCCTTCAGTGTGGCAGCCCGCACTGGAACACTCTCCCAGTAGAGATTCATACTGCTGCAACCCTGGACACTTTTAAGCCTGCCCTAAAAACCCACCTGTTCACCACGGCCTTTGGCTGCTGGTTTTTTGTCTTCTTTGTCCACTTGTCCGTCTCTTTCTGTCCCTTTGTAAAGCGTCCCCGGGTTCCTTATATAAATTTAAGTTACTATTATTATTATTATCAAGACCATCACGGTTGCAAATCCTTTTACTTCGAATAATAATAAATAAAATAAAAAATAAAATCAACCTTTTCAACATGCTGACTTGCGGAGTTATAACGTGTATATAGTATATTAGAAAGCTTTGTGGTAATGATGAAGTCATGCATTCATGGTTTAGTCCATTTAATGCCTAATGTTAGCTTTGATACGTTTCAACAACAATACGACGCGTACGATACATGGTTTGTGATGTACAGGAACGATACAATCTTACTTAGAGCAACAGGATATGGTACAATGCAATGACTAGAAAACGATATAGAATCGTTTTTCTGTGGAAAAAATAGAGGAAAAGCAAATGCCTATTTCTGTGCAGGCGTAGAGGAGGTAAAACAATGGAAAATCATGATACACTGGACTACACAAACATTCAGTGCAAGGCCTGTTTTCAATCTGTGTGGACCGCAAACTGATTGAAAATCTCTCGTTTTCCGTTCTCCTGATGCTTCTCTGCCATGATCTGCCATCATCTGAAGCGACACTGCTGGCGCAATACGCATGACCAGAACGTCAGAGAATGAGCAAGAATAACACTTAAAACTATTTCCCATTATAATACATAACATAAAAAATACATCCACATAATGTTTAATGTTCTAAATACAAGGCACAAATTCCTAGTATAGATAAAATCAATTTTTGCTTTGAAAAAACATTTCGGAACCATACAAGTCAAACTAGAAAAATGATCTTTCGTTTGCCTGTCGATGTAGCTTGATCGTAGAAATATAAATCGATGCATCGATACAACGGACGTATCGGTACAACCCTACTTTATACTTCTGTCTAAAATCATAACAGTGGTGTTTATTTGTGAATATTAGCTTGCTGGACAATATGTGTAAACTTAAGTTCCCCACAGAGCTTCTTTTCTTCAATAATCCACAAGTCAATTGAAAAATCACATTTGCTTTTTGTCGAGGGCGCAAAAAGCATAAACACTTCACCCCTGTGACACTATATTCAGTCACAAACAAAAGTATTGGACAAGTTGAAATTCAACCCCATAATGTTGTGAAAGGAAAAGTAAGAGTAGATACAATTCATCTTCTGCGGAACATCAATGTCTGCAACAAATTGCATTACAATCTATTCAACAGTTACACCGACTTTTTTCCAAAAGACAAAAATGTGAACCTCATGGCAGCCGCGGCACTAGTGGAAATTTACAAGCCATGACTATAATAATTAGGATTCATCCTCTGGACACCACGGCTGTCAAAATTTCATCTTTATCAACTTTATACTTGTTCAGATAATTCCTTCCAGACAAAAGTGTTGCAGCAATTTAATGAGGCACACAAGTAGCGTTGCTAAAATGTAGCTGATTTGAAGTGGTTAAACACAGGTTTGCCTGTACAAGTCTGTATTTTCAGTCCGGCAGAGTCAGCAGTTTTTAGGGTCCAGACCCATAATCATCCATGTCTGTCTTTCCTGCCTTCTGCATTGAGTCAGAGCTAAAAAAAACTCCAGCATACTGCATAATGTCATCTAGTTATGATTTTTTTTTTTAGAGCTGAGCAAATTCTCAACCTCAGAAAAGGGTTGGACTAGCATGAGCAGCGCACGGTTGCCAGAGGGAGCTGACTCGACAGTTTCTCGTTCAGCAGCCTACCACAGCGGGACTGGCTGTGTCTCTGGGTTCACAAAGCTTTTGTAAACAAAGATAAGAAACCTTGGGAGGTTTGTTAAACTGGTAAATATGTGCCATTGTGGGAGCTGAAGCAGTGAGTGGGCCAAACCACAACAGCAGCCGCAGCAGCTGTGAGTGCCTGAAAGAACTACAACCTGACTAATGGATGCACAGCTGCTTCTGACTGATGACAAATTTATGTCAGCGCTAAATTTCCCCTCAGGTGATCTTCAGCGAAGCCTGTACTGATGGGGGTTAAAGGACTGTAACTTTGCATTATTCACCAAACAATAATGGTACTAATCTTGGTTTCTGCTTTGACTGCATCAGAAAAAAATCCCATCATTCTCTTAAATGTGACTAATAGTTATTTATGCCAATACACAAAGGTAATTCTACTTTTTCTTGTTATATTTGGATGTAATTGAATGCATTGGAACATGGGGAGCACTAACAAGCTGCACTTCAACCCCACGAACACATTAAGCAAAGCAAAGGAGAGACAGGTAAGGTGAAGATGATGTCGCCGACAGCTGTTCTAAACGGGCTTGGAACTAAACTGCAAGCTGTTGTGCTAATGCTGTTTTAGTGTTCTTAGTTGAGCGAGACCAGAGAATACCTGGTCAACAAGTCAGTGATGCTTTTTTTCCCCTCATGGTTTTCTGGGAAGTTTGTGGACTGAACACTGCACCAAACTTGGAAACCAGATTTAAAAGTGAAGTCATTTCATTTCGAATGAGTGCTGTGCGATGTGTAAAATTAATGCTAACGTGAAGAACTGTTCCAGTTGTTCAATGAAGATCAATGAAGAAACCCCAAAACCTTAATCTGCTTCCTGCAGTGTTGATATGTAAAGTTGCCTCTGTTCATCTTTTCTCTTCACAACTTTATAAATGCAGTATCTCTCAGTTTTGTTTCTAGATATATAATTATATAAATGCTATTTAAGTTGCCATTAAACTTGAAATGACAGCTAACATTAAGTAATAATGGAATTTTTAGGACCCTGTCCATCAAAATGACTGATAACAAAAAAACCTAATTCAGCCTCTATGTGGGACTTAGCAGTGACAGTATATCAGTGTGTGGATTTCTGGGGTTAATAGGGTGAACTGTCTTCGGCAAAATAACATTATGATTATTATTTTCTCTCTTTTTTAAAGTTCTGTTACTTTAAATTGTGTATGTCTTCTTTGCATGTCTCGTCCTACTTGTTATATCTGACAATATTTTCTGTTTCTGTCGATTTATACATTCATTTTCCTCTTCCTCTTTAATGTTATCAATGTTTTTATTTTATTTTTCATTTAATCACAAAACGGAAACACTATTATATAAAAATTTAAATCAAAACTTGATTTGGTCAGTTTTATTATCTAATTTTCTGTTTGTGGAAACTTTTTAAATTATTATGAATGTTTTCTTGAATTATATTTTTCTGATGAATGTGAGAGGAGACTGAAGGAACAGAGCAAACAAATTCAAGAGCAGCTGACCCTCCAGGCTGGTCCAGCGTGTCAAAACAAATTCAACAGCATTACGTTACAGTAATTATACACATCTTATTTTACTGAGGCTACTGGAAGTGTTGGTCTGACACTTTAATTACTGAACTGAAGGAACCCCGGAGATGAACTCCTGAAGCTGTTAAACGTTGGTGCAAAATCTGCCGAGGGCAGCTGTCTGCTGCCTGAAGACTGCAGGGCCAAAAGGTCAGCTGAAAGCATCAAAACAGACGAGGATTTGAGGCTTAAAAGAGCAAAACTTTTGAGATGAACAGGTTTAAGAAATAAAGCGCCTCACTGACTTTCATGGGCTAATATGTAAAGATTCTTCAGCGTTTGGGGGGAAAACTATATTTGTACAAACTCATAATAATGAATAATGAGGTTGTGGTCAAAAATGTCTAAGATCAAGGACAAGAAAGGGCCGATGCACAGTGATCTGCACTGAACAGGAGCAAACATTTAGTGTTGTGAGTTTGTCAAGTTATATCGCTTTATCAGCATTAGCACCTGAGTTACACTCGTTTTTATGAACATTTGTACGTGCAGATTTTTATTTCACCAAAATCTGACTGGTTCATTTTAAATATTCATTTAAACCAAGAGGACATTTGTGTCAAATTTTTAAAAAATTCCCATTCTTAAGCACTCACATACCACGTGCACAAGAATGGGAAAGCCGACAAACCAAAAAACACAACGCCTCCGGCTATGTTTGTCACCTGGCTGAGGCTTAACAAAGGTTGGATGTGGTTACCTTCCACCATCAGCATTGGCTCCTTGGCTCCACCATGGGCCAGCATCTCCCGACGGTAACGCTCACCCATGTCCCTGCCACAGAGAGAGACAAACACAGGAGATGAGGAGATAAGGTTACAGTCGCCTGTATTCTCCCCCATCAGCTCCTCACACTCTGTCAACCCCTCCACCGCCGCTGCTGCCACTCAGACCCCAGAGCAAAGTCTCCTAATCTGCCCGTTCATAACAGACAGGTGACAGGAAGCAGATATCTGACAACCGCAGGTGGAACTAAAACAATTTTAGAGGGAAAGGGGAGACATGAAGACAGAGAGACGGCAAAGGACGAGAAAAGAAAAGAAAAGAAAAGAAAGGCAGAAAGAAAAAGCCTCAGGGCTTGACTCGATGGAGATGCGGTCGTTTTTCAAAACAAAGCCTTTGTGCTTTTCACCACTGACAAACACTTGTGATAAGGAAGGGTCTGGTAATGAGAAGGCTGGTGGGTGTCTGTGAATTACAGCAGACATCTGCCAAGCCGGCGTGAGTTCCATATTAATGTCATGTTCAATGTCAGGCTGCAGAGACAAACAGTATGCAGGGAAGGCGGCCTGTCAGGAGGCATCTGTCTCAGCGCTTGGAACGCAAAACAGGTTCACAACATTAGATAAACTCACAATGACCCCCATGTTTCAAACAACTGAAAAGACAGTCAGGACTGTGGGTTAATTAAAACATACCTCTGTGGAAACTCATATACAGGAGCTGCATGATTAATAATTTTCTGTACCATCAGAAAAAAAACCCAAAAACCCCTCAGTCAACATGACTGAGTGTGGCTTTACTGTAGGACTCTTTCACTGTTTTCTCATTTAAAATTTAATGATTACATTTGTCATTTTCACCACTGTGATGTACGTTCATTCAGACATGATAAGTTAATCATATGAAATCCAAAGAGCTCAAAGGATCTCGCCAGTCTATTTTTGACTTCTCACCATTAGCAGAGATCGCCCCATTCTTCTACAAATGTTGTTGTTAAAATTTGACCACCTGTTTACTTTAGTAGATCTCAGTCTGCATTTTTAAACCCCATTCACTGCCATTCATGTTGAAACTGGGTAAAGAAACACTATAGGACACGTTAAAGTATCTAGACACCCCTCTAAAAAGAAAGTCTGTGTTTATTTGGTCAGATATCGCTGAGGAAGAGAGAGAGGAGCCGGGAACCATTGAGACGAAAGTTATTACGCCTGGAAAAATAGTTCCTTACAAGTGCTGCCTTCCAACCACCAATATTAGCATGAAGAAGGATTCTGACACAGACGTTCTTTTTCACTAATGCTGTCACACACTTCCAGGTACTTTCTGTAACGTTAACTGAATATGGACAAAATGTAAACAAACACTACATTTTATAGATAAAGCTATTTGGGGAAAAAATGTGTGGGGTTTATGTAACCTATGTGGCCATTTTAACAATGGACAATGATATGTATCAACACTGGTCCTTTAACTTATATAACATAATTAATAAGAAACACTTATATAGTATTTCTCCATTTCTATTGCTCACAAGAAATTAAAGTGTGACAAAATAACACTTCAGTGTGTGCATTTCCCTTCTGATAGAGGCTACCATAGATCCATAACTCTGTTTTGATCAAAAATAAAAATAATGAAATCCCCACGCAGTAGTTTTACAGTCAGAAGCATTTTGCTCTTGGCTATGAAACTGAGAGAGAAACTAAACTGATGCAGCCAAATTCTCAGACAAAAAGCGCAACACTAGTTCCCTCCTATACAAAAGTGAATTAGAAAAACGACCAGTTTGGGGTAAAAAGTTGTTTGTTACTGAATTTCTAAACTCCAGTCGCTGTCTCACCTGTTCAAAGGATCCTGAAGGAAGCACTGTTTCCACACCATGGAGGCCACAGCGCGGGACATGAGGTAGGAGTAATACTTTGCCCCGTAGCCAATCAAGTGGCTGAATCTCAGCTGCCATGCCTGCAAGGAAAATTTGAAAGACAGAAAGCAACAACATTACCACCTTCACTTGAGGGAAAAGACGAGGCATCCTAAATTAATTGCAAACAGGTTCTACTTCACGAAGCTGGATGTGACAGAACAAACAGGAAAGAAAGATCCCACATAAAGAGCAATACAAAGAGAGAATGCAGCTATTTATTTGTATTAGTTTGGACAAAATGTTACAGGTTTGCTGGACACAGTGTGGGTGGTAAAGAACAGCGAGGCCGGGGGTGTTTCTGCTTGTAAAACCTGTTAAAAGAAGCTGTTTCATGAACTTTATGTGATTCTGCAGCTAAACTTCAACCTTAAATAGTCAAAGAAACATCTCCATACACTTTAAGTCAAAAACTAAGCAAGATTTACATTTGTGAAGGTCAACCTTATATCACTTTTAGTTTTGACATTGCAGATAAACCAAAGTGAATATTAAAAAAAAACCTTTTAAGCAGCTTATTGTCTTTATAGGCGTCTTTATATTAGGGAAATAAAACACACCTCTCCTTCAACAAACCTCAAGGAAAAACCATTAAATCACAACCTACCAGCTCCTTCTTTAAAGGACAAAACATGGAAATTCCTAAATGGCAAAAAGCCCCCCTATCCCTTCTGTTCTCCCTGCAGTCGCCTGAGGGGGCCCCTCTCCATATCTATAAAGACAAGCTCTTTTATGATCTGTGCAAACGGGGACTCTGGGGGAATTCAGCTGGCAAACACTCAAACATTCAACCATTTAGAGAAGACAGCAGCCGCTACAGTTAACAAAACAATAACAGACTTCAGACATCTCCCTCAAAATAAATTTAAAACATTGTAATGATTTATACTCCAACTGCAAGTGAAATAATTGGCTGAATCAAAAGGATGCAGACATTTTTGTGCCGTGTTTGTACAAAGATCAGCTTCCTCAGCACCACTGTCAGAGAAAACTACAGTACGTTTTACTTTCCTTTGTGATTAAAATGACTTTGATCTCTGCAGCTCAAAGTCATTTCCTTTCAGTGATGAGTGTGCCTGACACGGCAGCATCCTGCTTCTCATCCTGCATGTGAGCTGATTTCTTTAGCCTCTTGGGGGCAGCAGAGAGAGACGCTTCAAACGCAATGTTAACACATTACCAAAAAATTAAGTTGTTATGCTCAACGCAGTCGATATGAGGTAACGTTAGCATTTATTCTGGTTCTTGTTTGTGCCCACCTGATAAACCAAAGTTAAATATTCACTCTGCACTTATATAAATAACCTTTTTTTGACCTCCTGAGGAAAATATCTGGTTCTTTGCCAGGCCGTCATTTCATATAAGAAATTGGTCTTGATGTCTTGCCCTGTAAAACATATTGTTAATTAAAAAAAAACAAAACAAAACTGAACAACATGTAGCTGCTAAAGCTCAAAAGTGTTCACCAGCTAGTCCCCGGCTTTGTCTGTTCACAGTTTAGAGTTGAGCATCACCAGTGTGAGCAGTGAGAGTGAACCAAAGCAGTAAAGTTGTGGCTTATAAAACCAGAACAATCAGCACATTCACCTGCACTCTAGTTTTTCACTAATATTCGGAATATGGCAGTATTTAAAATCTGACACAGGTCATGTAAACAGCATATTCCGGTTGGATATTCCTACTTTTGCCTTATTCCGAACTAAGCTTTTTACACATTAAGACGTGTGAAACATGTTGGTATTGTTCCTGTTTTATGAGCTTCCTCTGGACATCAGTAAGGGGCAGCTGGAATATGCTCCTCAGTTGGGCAAATTGTCAGCTTTGTGTACTGAAAACAAACCAGCCAACAATATGCAAAACTTGCAAATGGTAGCATCGAGGGTACACCACGGGAGGAAAATTACAGCAGTTTGGAAAGGAAGTAAATTCTTCCAAGGTGCTTAAAGTATGCACGGCTGCATTTAAACGGGAATATTAGTAGAATATGCCTTTTTGTTTACCATGTAAACGGCTTAGTTGGAATATTGTTTTTTTCAGAATTAAGGCAAAAACAAGAATACTGTGTGCATGTAAACATACTCAATGAAGTCCAGACACAACAAAGCTGCACAGAGCTGAGGGGAACACAGTCTTTAACTACGAGCAGCCTCTTTCACTTCACACAGTCACATGATCTGAACAAAAGAACGTGGTTGCACTTTCACCTGCACATTCACCATGTTATGAAATCAAACTATCTCAGTCATTGTCAGAGCGTAGCAGCTGTGACCAAGGCGCTGTGTCACTGCGCCCAGAAAAGTAGTTCCTCGGAAAATGCTCCCACAATGACAATGTCTCCACAGCATGGCGAATATGCAGGTCACAACATGTGGATGGAGCATGGCGGAGATTTTTGGATGTGTTTAAGAGGGCTTTAGATGGTGGTAAAGGCGTCTCACCACTACTTCCAATGAACTTGCAAAACTGCTTGCGCAGGGCGGTTTTCTAGTGACCTACTGAACACATAGAGAAGGGAAAGGCATCTATGTTCTTGTCTTACATCAGGACTTTGAGATTAATCGACTACATTCCCAAAAAAGTGCAGTGGTCCTTTAAGGAAACAATTGTCCAAGGACATAAAGAGAAAGAGGAGTATTGTGAAATTACGTACTTTTCTTTTGCATCTACATTTTAACTGTATCATACTGAGGTCAGAAAGGCAAAGCAATAGCGTCTAATAATAAATATACACTGATCTTTCAAAGCACACATAGCTCTTAAAAGTCCTGGTAATGAAAGACAAGACCGATTAAAACACAGTTTAGTTGCAGTCCATACACTTCCACGACAACTAAATACATATATAATGATGAGACACAATGACAAAGTGTGCTAAACTTTAAAGCAGCTGTATGGGAGCATAAAGCTCCTCATCTTCAGTTTGATGAAGGAGCCCTGCAGTCTGGTCTGGTGATCTGACCATGTTAAAAATGATTAAGCTCCAAAGTGTCGACTTGACAAGGATGTAGTGACTTAAAACAGTAAAAAGCTCTCCTGAGAGGAATCGTGGCTCAGAAAAGTGCAGGCAAGCTGAAGTGGATCGAGTTTGCTTCGTCAGCTGAACGCAGCAGTGATTCAGCGCCTTGGGTCATGCAGGTTAGAAGCCTCTTTGAGCTGTCTGGAGTCAATTCATATTCATATAAAAGGGGAAGATCAGAGCACCCTGACAAACGATTATTCTGATCGTTCAAAACTTTTTTGTTTTGTAATTTGAGTTTAAAACATAAAGGTAAGCCAGGCTTTCATTTGAAGCCGCTTTGATTTCTTATGTGGTTTACAGCCGTTGATGTTGGGGAGAAAAAAAATTTTAAAAAATAGTTTTTTTTAGTCTGCTGTCGGAGTCTTTGACAAGATAATTAAAATCGCTCATCACAGTATGCCACGAAAATGATTTTTAAACGTCCAAGCTCTTCTTTGTCTCCAATCCCTCCTCTTCACATCAAATGACAAACGTCGACTTGTCTGAGAGGAAGCAACTAGGCGACACATTAGGGAGATCTCCTTTTGATCCTCAAGTACAAAGGAAACAAAGTCAGCGCAGGCTTTTGACTCTGTTCCACTTGTGAGATAAAACTCCTGGTGTTTTGTTCGTGGATCTAAAGTGCAACTTTTGCTGGATTATGTGTGCTTCAGCGTGCTTTAAAAACTCTTTGCTCGCTGCTGTTAGCCTCTGCAAACCAGACAAGCTGCAGCTCACAGCCGTGTCTTTTCAGACTCATAATACTTGCTGCAAAGACTTTGAAAGAATTTAATACGGCATTAAAGTCCTAACTGTGCGAGGAACCTTTAGCTGGTTATGAAGCAGTCTAACTTTAACACTGCTGCCTCACATCTCACCTACAACAGTGAGGAGAATTTTCACAGATGTGCACGACAACTCAGTGCACACAATCTAGAGACCAATATTTACAGTTTCATCTCCACAAAAGTTTGAAAAGTTTTTTGATGAAAATGGCAGGATGGCAGAGAGCAACGCCATGAGGCCATGGTGCGAATCTTACGTCGATCAACCAAAGGAGGGCACGTTTGCAAACATGCAGAAAATTGAAATCTGAACAGGCATATTTCATTGCTTGTTTGACCTAGAGTCATGAAATTTGTACATAGTTTCTCATCAGGACCTATAAGCACCACCCATCACAAATTACACTTTTATGAAAAATGTTTTAAGAAAAAAATTATTGTTTTTGGCGCCATCTACTGGTG
>JAQFJB010000023.1:8664616-8675042 GCA_029874875.1 Naso minor
TAACAGGGCTCTCTCTCTCGCATTTGACTGTCTTCACACGCTCTCACGCCACACCTCCAAGTTTATCTAGCACCCCCTGCCCTCCCTTACTCACGTTACTCCGTTATGCTACGGGTACCAGATCAGTGTCTTGGGGGGTGGGGGGGTGAGCTGCCTTGGCGGAGGTCTGCGCTCTCCGAGTGCTTTTCTAGTTTGGAACTATTTTCAGCTGCAGATACACGTGTTGTGCTTTAATGCAGAACCTTTTGTACAATGAACTTCCTCTGATTATTTAAAAAAAGTCACAGACAACAATAACAACAACAACAAAATAATAATTACTTTTTGAAATTGTTAACAATAACAAAAATGCAGAATAACATGAGACTTTTAACAAACATACCAAAACAATAAACTCAGATTTGTGATGGGCGGAGCTGACTTTGCTAAGTCTCCTCCCTTAAATTGAGCAAACGTAAAGGTGGCAACAATCGTCTCTTATCATCACTTGCTTTTGAATGCACAGGGCCACCAAGACGCCGCTGCACCTCCTCCAACATGAACACGATAACGGCATATAAACCCTGAGAACATCTCACCATCAGCTTTATAAATATGTACTCAAGCAGAACAGACACGTAAAAGCTCCGCTGCTTCAGGAAGCCACTGCGTTGACTGACTTGAATTAAATTGGCCCTCTCGGCATCAGCCCGGGCAAATTAAGTGGCTCATGCTTTGTTTAGACTCTCGAGGGGCAGCCCTGGTAGAGCACCACTGATGAATAACTTAACACATCCTCTCATTATTGAAAGCTAATGCTGGCAGGAGCATCGTGGCGCGGCTCCTACTGAATTAAAGGCCTACAAGAGTAACTCTGTGCCACCGTATTATGTGTTGAGGGCCATTACCAGCAAATTGAGGCTAAAATCCTTGACTCAACCTTGTTTGCATTGGGTACACTTTATTAGCCGTTGAATGCAAGTCAGCAAGCAATTTCGCAGGCTGCAGTGCACAGTTAAGAGTCATTCAGTGTTCACTATTTAAAAGAGAGAAAAACGGATGATGATAGTGTTTCTTGTTTTTTGTGTCCCTGTGGTTGATTAACTGGCCTCGGTTCAGTAGTTTCCAGTGGCAGTCACAGCCTGGCTGCAGACATTTTTCCAGCCTCATCTAGTTCCTTCACCTAAACTGTGACTCTGTGTTGAGTCAGATTTCATTCAGTCACTGCAACAAAAATATGACTGAGATACAGCTGAATGTTCTTTTCTTGCAGATAGGGATCTGTTTACTTTGTAGGATGAAGTATTGCTCATTTACCTAAATATAAGATTATTTTGAACTTTTCAGTTCAGTCCCATTGTATTATCCAAGTCTGTGTCTATCAGTAGTTAAAACAGGATTCTTTTTAAATTTATTGGTGTGCTTGAACACCATTTGGGGCAGCTGAGTTAGTTCTTTAGGCAAGAAACAGCCTTTTGAAATGTGTCTTATGTAGTCATTCATTTGCACAATAATCTGTACAAAAACAAATATACAAAATATTGGCTATGAAGTTTTGCCTTGTTCTCCAAAATGGCTCATGCACCCTTTCACTCTTCAGGTGCACTGCATTCATTAAAAATGTAAAACAGTTTACTTTGTGAAACTTCTGCAGGTTGAACGGGCACGTCTAGGTTGTTTTATGGCTTTGGCAAAGGTATGCACTATGTCGTGATTATTACTATATTAGAAAAAAATGTACTGTCAGTTATTGTATCTGTAAATTTGAAAGTAAAAGCTACTGTGACCCACTGTTAGTTTTCTTGACTTGTTGACAAGTCAGTCAGTGCAAATTTTCCCTATGACTGCTTTACCAGAGGTCAAAGGAGAGGCTGTGTTCAAATTGTCATCCATTTTTAAACCTTTGTTTCCAGTCACTTGAAACCTCGGTTGAGTCGATTACACCAGTAACAGTTATCTCTTAGTGTTGGTGCTACAGGAACTGGCAGTTTAATATATCTTAAGTGCTGATTTGGAACAATGGTTAAGCTATTGACTGTTGGTAAATATATTATGACTCTAGAATTTCTGCCCTCACTTTTGACCCCACAGGCAACGATCTTGCCTACACTCCCAAAAGGGCTGAAACTCCTCTGCTCCTTTTTTTCTCCATGTGCCCCAACCTGCCCATCTGTCACAGCCAGGCTCAGGTGGCAACAACCCTGGCAGTGAGGGGGTAGCAATTCAGCGTGTCAGCGCTTCTGCAGACCACATCACCGGATAGTGCCTGTCCTGATAAATGGCATCCAGCTGTCATTGAATGGGCACCCAAGAAGACTTATGTGCCAACTGTCGTGCAATAGAAAGCATTTCTCGTAAAATTCAGGACTGACTCGTTGCTCAATCTGACAACCTGAGCAGCGGGCAATAGGAAAGCAATTCCCTCAGACACACAAGGGCTTCTTCTCTGCAAGGTGCTGGGCATCCAGCCGACCTACGCACTAAGCTAAGCTAAAGTAAAGGCGGACACACACTTGTTCAAATAATCAAGAAAAACAGAACCCCTTGTACACTGCAATACAATCTGTGCAACAGTCTTTTAATTTAATTTACCTGTATCTTTTATAGTTTTTAGCATTGACCAGCAGGTCTGTTGCTATGTCGGTCCACAAAATGGCATGCCACTCAAAGTTGGTGGTATTTGCTCTCTGTACAGCAGGACATGAGCTCAGATCACAATGACACTACAGATAAAAACACCACAAGACAAAAAGCGCAAACAGTATTTACAGAAAGTGTATTAAAATGCATGTTCAACAGAGTTGATGCAGGAATCCAGAGTCCTTATGGCAGTAGGGAAAAAAATGTTTTTGAAACAGGATTTTTTGGTAGAAGGGGATCTACAGCGCCTCCTGGAGGACATCAGTTGGAACAGGTGGAGAGTGGTGTGTTGAGGGTCAGAGATTTTTTTCTCTTTTGATTGTGCATTTGTGATGTATTGATTCAACTGGTGGGAGGGGGAGCTAATGATTTCTGATGATTTTTTAATTATGTGCTGTATTTTTTTGCGTTGTGTTGACTGCCCGGGCCAGTAGGGATGAGGTGAGCATGTTTTCAGTGATGGCTGTGTAGAACTGTAGGAGGAGAGTTAATTTTATTTTGATTTTTTTTTGAGCTGTCTCAAAAAAACAGTCTTTGATGGGCTCGTCCAAGTTGGTGTTCCATTTGAGTGTGTTACTGATATGTGTGCCAAGACATTTGAAAGAGTCTGTTGTGGTTATGGGTTCACTTGAATTGGGGATTTGGGGGAGGGACTGTGTGTGAAGTCTGTTAATAGTTCTTGTGCTTCGGATGTGTAAAGCTGGAGGCTGTTATCCTGGCACCAAGTGACTGCTTGGGCAACCTGCTCATACTGTTGTTCTTCGTTGTTGTTGGTTATAAGTCCAGTCGTGGTCGTATTATTTGTATACTTAAGAATGCTGACTGAGCTGCTGTTGGATGTCATATGATTCGTGTAAAGGGAGAAGAGGGTGAGAGGACGCAACCCTGGGGGGCACCTGTTCCAAGGGTCAGAGGTCGAGATGAAAGGCTCCTCATCTTAACCTACCAACCTACCAACCAACTTATGTCCATCAGTTTATTGAAAAAAATGACCAAGTTCATTGTATTGAATGCTGAGCTAAAGTTGATGAAAAGGATATGAGCTGGGTTTTGGGAGACTCCAGAAGAAGGGGATCTGAAAATTCAAAGTTTTTTCAAAGGGCCATCTAATGTATAATCCTTTTTGTTTCAAGGCCTTCAACACGTCTTGCTCTCAACTTCTTTGATCTTGATGTCAGAGGAAGTTTCGATCATTTGGAGGGATCTCTGTGAGGATGTGGAAGGATGAAGAGTGTTTTATTACTTTGTCTAATCAACTCAGGCTCAGGGAGAAAAGCCACCGACGCTTAATCTGCCTTTCACCATAAAATCGTAACGGAAAAAAAATCAACGGTGTCCTTTACACATAGAAGATTAAAGGCAGATTCTTCCTACAAAAATAATCTGCAGAGCAACATGATGATGGATGTCAGTAATCAGTGGCCATAAGATATTTTCTCCCCCCTCAAAATATATGAATATGGCACCTTGCATGATAGGTGTGTTTTGGAATGAGTGAGGGAAAGAATTTTAAGGGCAAGTATGTGCTTCTATGTAATCAATTTAGCAATAAATGAACGTGTTTACACCTACAAGAAGGCCAGGTTTTCTGCTCTAATCCTTGGCTGTGTAACTTCCTGTTAATGTTTTAAGCAAATGTGCAAAAATGTTACATGTTTGGCTCCTGAACTTCTGTATCAAGTGAAAAAGTGCAAGTTGAGAATGTAGTTGGTCCTGTAAGAGGCTTTCAGTTCATCACAACATGCTAGTGCAGCTTAGTCCACTGCAGCATTTTTTATCAAATGGCACAGCTGTCATTTTTGGATGATCCCCTTACGTATATGCCCTCTGCCAGGACAACACGTCCTAAAATGTAATGTTTCCATGAGCCACAGATACGTTTAAACTGTTAAAAACATCCACAAACTTACACTTTGTATGAGGGTTTGTTTTTCTCCTGTGTGAGAACTGGAACCCAAGCCTTAAAACTGAATTGATAAAGTTATGTTAGACAGATAATCCAATTAAAAATCCAATTTCATTACATTTGATTTAAGTTTCTCATATTGTAATTTATTCTCACCTCTGGCGTTTTCTTACTATAGACAAATTTTAAGACATAAAGAAAACTGTATGTCTTAAACGCTGTGATTCAAGTTTAAAAAAAAAAAAAATCTTCTTTTTATTCCCTCCATTAACGTGATATTCTTGTTTTCTATCAAATTATCAAATCTGCACCGTGTCCTCTGGGATATTAGGAGGCAATTGAGCCACTCCCTTGATTTAACTGCAACACAGCAATCAATGGCAGCAACATGACAAATGCATTCATTGCATAACTGATGACAGCCTTATTTGTTTAAAGGCAGCTAATTTTTCACTCTAACAGCCTTTGACATGAAGGTTGCACTTGTCTGGGAAACTTGCTGAAATCTGAAAAGCATTTGCTTGAGTGTGAGTTCATATTTTCCATTAAGGAGGAGGGTTAAATGCATTTTCCTCTCTTCTTGCAAAGCATGTTTTAATTTCCTAAAGATAAAACTACATAAAGGTTCTCCTCCTTCTTCTTCTTCTTCTCATTGTTATTACTGCAATGATGACAGCCTTTACCGTAACTAGAGCAACAAGTTAAAGAAATTCAGGATTAGCATTACGATTAGCCTACTCGCCGCTTTCACAGGCTTTTCGTGTTGCCAGTCCACACAGTTGGTGTCGTGTTGAATGCTGTCTCCCTGCTGTGATCAGGCGGGTCTAGGGGGTTGACAGATCTCGACAGGGAAACAGAATTCGACACAACATCAGGGGTTCTTGGGGCGAGACATATCTGACATTAGCCCTTTGAATTATTTTGTGGATTTTGTCAACAACTTCTGCAACTTCTCCCTCTCTCATCATTATTCTTTTTTGCATCTCAATCATTAGTCTTTTGAAGTTCAACCAGGAAGAACCAACAGCATGGCACAGATTACTGATATTCAAATGTCATGTTCTTATTTTAGACACAGAAATTCACATAAACTCAGCTACTGGTTCAGACGCATTACATACATTACTACATTCCACATTACTTTCTGTTACACTTTCACAATGTAAGGTACTGTGGATGCAGAAAAACAGCATCAGTGCATCTCTCCATTTGTCAGCAAAGACTTAAAATGCTGCTGCGGCAAATTATAGCCTTTACATATCATAAAGGTGTATAAATACGGTCTGCCCATAGATTTTAAGTTTAAAAATTGTTTAAAGAGCTGCCGCAAGAAAAAAAAAACGTGAGCAATTCAAAGATTTGGAATTTGCAGAAGAGAAAGAGGAAATTGAGCTAACTGGATGAAGCAAAGGGACGAGCACTGAGGGACTAATAACTGAAAGAATGTGCAGTGATGTGATTGGATGAAAGGCTGAGGAGAAACTGATGTGTGGGAGCTGGGGTGAAGCAGCTAAACTGCTCCAGTAGCTTCATAGAGGGAGAGAGAGTCTAAATGGGAAAGAAAGGAAGACACACACACACACACACACGAACACACTGTTGAAACACAACGCATTTCACCTTAAGCTGAGGGCTTCTCACTTTATCATTGACCTCAGTTATTCAAACTCAGTTTGCCAGTTTGTTCAAATGAGAAATCCTCCCCCCCGCTATTATCCTCCAGTTTTACAGCCCATGCTCTGATAACACTGAACCATCAGACCTGCAGCTTAATCACAAACCTGGACAATTATCTCCTGGAGGATCAAAACCTGGACTGTAAGTCTCTAGACTCTCTTGCCAAACCATTTGGCAGCCTCAGCAAAGGTGAGTTTAGCCGTAAATTCTGGGAAATTGTGCACTCTTGGTATCTAGGTTCAAACTTCTAAAACAAACACACTTTCACAAACTCAGGAAAGCCATGTTTTCTTCTCTTTGGCATATCTGTACTTGTTTCTTACATACTTTTGCAGACTTTTTGTCCTGAAATACATTTATATGCTGTGTGTATAAGCCTATCTAGACAATAGCCCTCATTAACACCACAGTGGGACAGAAGCAGTGAAGTCAACTTCGATGTCTTTGCGCTAATTGCATCTTGGCTGCAGAAGAAACCAATAAAATCCTTGTTTAAACTTGTTCTTTGCACCAGCTAATATCTATTTAACAGCATTCTTTGTCACATGTGGGTTCTGCAGCTTTAATTTTCTGAGCGTTAAAAAAGTCTCCATGTGGATCCCTCTAGATCTGTCTTTGTCGTCTTCTTTCCTTCAGGGCAGTTGGGTGAATGAAAAATGATTAATAGGCTCCCAAGCTAATGGCTATTGATAGGCCATCAGTAATGTACGCTAATGCTCTGCCAGATCCTTTCGTGCTCCTGTTGAGGAGGCTTCGTTCAGCAATTTCATGTCTCATAAAGTACAGCTTGAAATCATCTTTAGAAGCAGTTTCCAATAATGTCATTGGGAAGTTGGAGGAAACCAAGGTCTCCTGACTGCGTGGTAATTAAGCACTGACTCATCATCGCTTGCTGCTGACTTGACTGCCTCTCTTTCAGGACTGAAATGCATCGTTATTCAGTTAATGGGAGAATCTACAGCTTCTCCCTCTGAGTTGAGGATGGTGTGAAACAATCTTTGCACACCTCCTCCAGAACAGAGTTGGTTTTTGTTTTTGTTTGTCTTTTTTTGTATGCTCTTGAACATCTCCCATTTGCAGCTTTTCTGTTGAGGAAATGTTAGTCAACATACCCCCCCCCCCTTATCCAAGAAACACAGAGCTAGCAGTTTGTTTATCTCTGTCTTCTAAAGCAGCATTAAACCAGACAGACCTCCAAAGAAACTCTGATGTGACACTGATCTGTCTGATTTACCTGACACTTTCAGACTCACAGCTTTGAGTTTTTATTATGTAACTATTCTAGTATAAAGATTGTCTGCACATGGTGAGGCCTAGTTGTGCTGTTTTGGTTTTACAGAGTTGCTGTTTTGTGTGCAGCACCATGAGGCAGTAAAAACACTTTGGCATAATGGAACAGCTGCTTTTAACAGCTCCATAAAATCGGCCTCGGTGATGTAAAAGGCGTTTAAACGTTTCTGGCATGAAAGTGCTCCTCAAACTATTTTGTCACATTTACAGACTCCATTTGGAAACAGGTGAAGCGTCATTCTGTTTGGGATGAATGTCATAGGTGAAGTCAATTTATTTTAAGAAAAAGCAGATTTTTAAAAAATGAATAGAAATAGATAATATAATAAATATAACCAAAGGATTAGGAAATACAAATATTTTCTTGACAGGCTACTTTTACAAACTACTGATCAGTAGCCTACAGTATATGTGATTGAGAATTAAATTATAAACCAGTTGCATGGCAGTAATGTCCCCTGAGACCCATTACCTCTATTTTCTGTAGGCTAATGTTACATAGCCATTTGCATTAATGTTACATGCTAAGGTGCAAAACAACAGCCATAGGCATATAATATAATTATGTTTTTGTCATTGTACAGCTTAATAAACTTTAAAAAAAAAAAAAAAAAAAAAGTTTCATAGTTTTACTTGCAATTTTATTGTATAAACACAAAACAAACCTTCTTTGTGCAACTGTCTTCCAATCAAGAAAGAAAGAAACAAAGAAAAAAAGACAGAACACACAAATACAAAACACAAGTAAACTGAACTTTCTCTCTTCACACTGAACTGCATCACAAAACCTTTTATTTTGGTTTTATTGTGTGATCATCATCATCATCATCATCAGCAGCAGCAGCAGCAGCAGCAGAAATGAAGCAATTTGTTAAATTGCTCTGATTTTTAATCATCCTTAGTGTTTAAGGTATTGGTTACATTTTAGACAGAGACTTGCTAGCGTGCTAGCAGTCCCACTGCCTCAAGCTTTAATGCCAAGATAAGCTAAATGCATCCTGGCTTCAGCTTTGTACACTGAATGCACTGATGTAACACTGATAATGGTCTTCTCATCTCACTCTGTTAAAAAATGTCGAAGACCGGAGTGAATCTTTTAGCCATCTTCTCGTGTGATCCAGCAGCGACATGCGTTAGTGCCGGTGTGTTGTTTTTATCTCAGCCCGTTGTCTGCCATGTGTGTTATTGTTATTTTTGTGAGGGAAACAAAAATGAGAAGTGAGAAAAATAAGTGCATCATCATGGTGTAATGTGACAGTTGCTGCTGATGGACTTTGAGATTCACCTCATTTTCCATTTGTCTGCGGTCTGTTCAGCCCTTTATCTCCGCTGCACTTGTGCGTATTTTTCGAGTGTTTCACTTGATAACAGCTTTCAAATGGGATGTCAGCACATTTAAAGAGAAAAACAGCAGGAGCATTAAAGATAGTGCCGAAGAGGTTTTCTGGATCAAGTCTAGACATCTGTTCTTACCAGAACCCTTCTATCTGCCTCTGTTTGTCTTTCCCTCGTCATCTCTCTTCTCTGTTGTTTTTCTCTCACTTCATCTCCTCTTTCTCCTTTTTTCTCCTGCTGTTACCGCCTCACTCCTTCTCTCAGCCTGCTCCTTCTCCTCTTCCATCTCCCCTTGTGCCCCAACAAGTGTCTTATATTTCCAATGATGATTTAGCTCATAAATCTTGATAAAGCCACTGGCTGTTCCGTTTGGGTGGAACAGGAAACTCTGGCAGGAGCAGCAGGAGACATAAGATGAGGGATGGCTCTTGTTCATGAGGTTATCCTGTTTTTCCTGTGTTTTCCATTTTGATGGCATCCATTGGGAGAGCATTCTCATGTATTTAACGACCTTCTTTGCAAATGTGTTGATTGAAATCATATCTCTGTTAGTATGGCCACCTTAAAGCTGGAGTAGGCAGTTTATTGTTGGTGTTATCGAGCAAAATTTCAGCATTTTGTAATCCAGCTGGTCTGAAAGAACACTAGACTTCTGCACCTCTCCCTGAAAATGAAGGCCGTGGCAGGCCTTTTGACCAATAATGGGTCATTTCAGCGAGCATATGTTCCTATTGGCCGCTCTATATGGTCCTTGTTAGCAACAGGTGACATAGCTATGAGCTGATTCACTGTGGAAACTGACATTTTAAAGCTGGCCTCTGATGACTTGACAAGCTGAGTTACAGGCGACACAGTCAGCCAGCTTGAGTCAAGCTGAGACGGACCAGTTTACACTGCTGCAACTTTCCCTGCAACTGTTTAGTTTTGTTGGGAATCTTTAGTAAAAACTGGATTTTATAAAAAGAGAGAGACAACAAACAAAATAAAATGCGAGCCGAAGCAAAAACAGGGAGGGACGTGGGCCATGGAGTTCCTTCCTTAGAGTCTCATGCTACAGCTAGCTTAATTTTCAGACACTGCCTACCTCAACTTCAATATTTTTGTCTGTATCATGTAGTTTTATGAAGCCAGTGCATAACAGGGTACAGCAAGATGACTTATTTAAAAGAACATAAATGAAACTCAAATATAATAGGGTGGAAACCATGATGAAAACGATGCATGCATGTTTGTTTCATATCGCATTTTAATTTGAGACTCCTTGGCTCATAATATATTTTCTGTTTCAATGGCACTTTGTTGAATGCTGTTTGTAAGTTAAGTTTTCCAGGTGGGTTTTCCAAGTGGATATTGTCAGAAAAACTCTTAAAATGCATTCTCAGTCAACATTTTGTATGCTACAAAGTTTCTTCATGACTTTGAAAGAAAATGGTGTTACAGGGTTTCTCTCTGAACACAAAGTATTTGCTCTAGGCTAATTCTCTCCATCTGAACACATCAGATAGTTCAGGTTATTTTGAGTTAAACATGGTTAAAACAGGAACATTCACCAGGCTTTACATCTGCTCTTTGCAGCAGGGACCAGCCATCATCACATAC
>JAQFJB010000023.1:8689958-8702149 GCA_029874875.1 Naso minor
AAAGATATGTAATGGATAAAAGATATCTTACATTTTAACAGATTTTATCAAAAATCTGTGCACTGAACAGTAAACACTTCACTTATTATAAAGGACCACCCTCAGCTAGACAAACTATGTAATTACGCCATTTTAAATCACTGGTTTAAGCATTTTTTCCGGCCTTACAGTTTTTTTCCGGTTTTACAGTTTTCTCCTCATATCGGTGAACATATATGCCAATAGTGATATATCTATGATAGTCCAACATCGGCCTATAATATAAATGGATAATAAAGAGCCCTAATAAAGAGTCTATCAAAGGTTAAACACGGTGTGGGGTTTTAATAAACTGTGTGATTCAAATTACGATTAAACATTTTAACTTGTAAATGGGTAACCACTTATTAATCTTTTAGTGCAAAGCAACACATGCTGTAAGGGTTGTTTTTGTCTTTTTGTGTTTTTTTTGTGACAAATTATGGCACTAATTTGTATGTTTGTGTCTCCACCTTTAAAAGGTTTTGTGCACAGTTTTCTGCTTGGTAATTGTATAAATGTACCCGCTCTGTTAAAACATCCTAGAAACACTTTGTCTCACTGGAAATTCTGGAATTTTTCAACCACAGATTTTCAGGTTTCCGTCAATAGGCAGTGGGTTGGATCTCTCTAGACGACCACTTTAAGATCAGGACAGTTGCAACAGCTTTCTGCATCACTACATTGATGATATTCAGCGCTCTTTCCATTATGGACCAAACAGGACCGAACCGTGATGCTCATACAAAGGAGATCAAGTGGAATAAAAAGCTGCTGCATTATGTTAATATGGTGTCTTTTTGAATTTTAAAGTTACGGAGAAAAATGGGCAGATGGAGGATTTATTTGGCGGTTATCACTGAGGTGAAACATGAATTTACTTTACAAGCAGACATAAATCATGAGTTGACAGTGAATGTCTTTCATCGCATCTAAACATTCAGTTAATTTGGGACTGACTGCCTCTTAAACGCTCAGTGGAAACATATACTTCTGTTTATGCTCTCATATGCCAAAATATAAACACAGTTCTGGGTTCAATCCCTAAATAAGTCCAAGACACAAGCAGTGAAAAAAACAACACAAAATCAGTTCTTTACTCCCGCTTAATGAATGCAAACTCTGGTGAAAGTCTTTCCTCAGGATTCTGCAGAACCTTCGTGTCCGCAGGTCTTCCTTTATTGAAGTCTTTCCTCAAAGCGACTCTGTCACAAACCCCTTTCGTCTGAGCAGAGTCGAGCCGGAAGCTAACGTATGCCCTCTGCAGATGTCACTAGAAATTCATTGCAGCTTTTGAGGAACTGTGTCATAAGATTTTACCTCAGAAACAGATTTAAACACACATAGAAGCATTTACTGGCAAATTTTGTTGTCATATTGTTTTATCAGTCCAAAAACGAAGCAGTGGAGGACAGCTGAAGCGATTTCCTGCAACTTTTATTTCTTCTGTGTTTTCCTCTTGGATGCAACCATCAGCCAACTCGTTTGTCTCTCTCCCACACTTGCAGAACAGAAAGAAAGAAGAAGAGGCGGTTTGGCCTTATGTTCTTTCTGCTTGAATTGTTTGTGGCCTACTTCTGCTTTCTTAAATTCTTAATGGCCAATGAGTGTGGCAGGGAACTCTTGGACTCTGCAAGCTGCCAAGTCTTAAAATAACCCCAGAAACAAATGAACAAATGAAAATATATTTCTGTCCACATTAGTCTTCAGTTTCTTCTGCCATGCTACTTCGACTGTAGTTACTTATACGCTTCAAATTGTTTGTTGTTCTTTGTGCATGGAGGCAGGATCTGTTTTTCTAAAATAGTGCAAACTAACGAGCCAAACCTGATTTCCTCACATCATCATCATCATCATCACATCAAACACATGCGATCTCCTCCTGGGAAGCATGTCTGTGTTTTATCAGACAGTCTCTGGTGGTACGGCGCATGCAGAGGACAGATTCGTCATTCCTCATAATTAGGGTCTTAATTTGAGCACCTTGCTCTTTTAAGTTCATTTGCAAAGCTACTCTCCTGCCGCTTGGCCCACAAAAGCAGACTGGAGCGTTATCTGGGTCGCCTGGTTACGTAGCGAGCGCTCTGTGTCACGTGGACCCCCCTCACAGCTGATGGGTGCTTGGCACTGGATGGAAGCAACGGAGTCGCCCGCAAACAAGCTGGCCCGTCTCTAAACAGTCTCTCTGGGTCTTAGCTCTCATGCCCAGAATGGTCACTGTTGCTGAGCCAGATGAAGTATCTGAAGCCAAAACATCAATCATTGCATTATTCCAGCCATGCGCATGAATGAGATATTACAGATTAACAAAGTAAGAAGCTTTTGGGAGCCACAATATTGATTTTGTCATTCTGCAAATGGTAACACTTCAATGTCCCACACAACACAGTTAAGCCAAGACGAGAGAGGAAACTGACAACTGACAACAACTTCAGCTTTCCAGATTAAAATAAACACAAACTAAGAAGTTTTCTAAGCTGCCTAAAGAGGCGAGAGGCAGTGATGATGTGCAGCAAAAGCTCAGAAAGAACTACATTCAAATCCAGGATGCGGCACAGTTAAGCTAAGATGTAAAAATAGTGGTGATAGTCTGGATTTCAAAAACCATACACATGCTGTTGACAAAACGATCTCAGCTCTTGGTCAACTTACACGCTTGTTCTAGAGCTTTTGACACAGTCACTCAATTTCATCAGCAGAGTTGCTCAGTTATCACTGATCTCAGTGTTCAGACTTTTCTATTACTCTGAGCACATCTGAAACTCCTTATGGAGACCAGTTAAAGTTTAGATTGACTCTTCATTCTTGATGTTAACCTGAACAGCAGGTAAAAAAGTTGCTGAAAGCTGCAAAGCTTGTCAAAAGCTCTGACATAAGAAAGTAAGTCGATGAGATTCTATTGTCAACTTTTATTATCAAGTTCAAAAATCCTTTCAGACCTTAAAGCTGCACTTGGTAACTTTAGGGTAAACATCAATAACTTTTTGTTTTCCATTTGGAAAAAATGTAGTACCCATAGACAGCTATTAGCAGGCGTAAGTGAGGTAGTCTGAGAGTATTGTGAGATCTCTGTGTTTTCTCATGCCTGTGTATTTAGCATTGGTAAAATCCTGACGTTCCCATAATCTTTGCCCAATCAGTGGCGCTCTCTGTACTCTCTGTCCTGATTGGTGTGCCAGGCTGCGATTCGTATCGACTGGTGACGTTAGTACGAGGTGATTAGCTGTTAAAATGAGTAACATGCTTTGGGTTCTTACTTGACTCTGCTAACAGCGGTGTCTGCACCAACACCACCAACTGGCTGAAGCGCGAGGTGAGACGGACCAGTTTCTACTTCGTTGCCACTTTCCCTGCAACCGTTTTGCCCATCCTGAATCTTTGGTGCAAACTGGACTTAAAAAAGAGAGTGGCAACAAACGAAATAAAATCCAAGGAGCAAAAACAGAGAGGGGAGGGTGCAGCAGAAATTATTCCCAAGGAGGCTCATGCTACAGCTAGCTTGATTTCAAAATGTTACCAAGTACAGCTTTAATATGTAATTTTTCTTTTAATCTTAAAGATATCAGCCAGTATGATACTTAAAAAAAAATAAATTGTTTAATCTGTTCAAAACAACACATTTAACCAGGATATAACGTGTTAAGTAGAGTGTGTTAGAGATGCTAGCAGGCGGCTTTTGTTACCTTTAAGAGAGTCAGTTTAGTTCTTTCTTTGTTTCCACTGTTAAGCTAACAGCTGCTGAATGGCTGCTTATCGTTTACCTCTCAACAAAAAAGCAAAGATTTCCAAAAAAGCCAAACTGTTCCTTTAAATCCAGTTAAAGCACAATCTTGGTTGAGTCTGCCTCATTTCCGTGCTTTCTTACCCCAAAGGAACCTTCTGTTTAAACAAGTGTTGCTATCGACGAGTGCTTAAACTTGCTGCGCTCCTTCTCTAAATCAGCTGGCTGATTGAGCTGAAACAAAGACTGATCACAGGAAACTCCCTAGTCTATTAACTGGCCGGCTGGTTAGTTTGTTGCTCTGTGGTTTGTTGCTCCGTGGCAGTGCGTTATACAATCCAAAAGTGAGGAAACCAATCCTCAGAAATTAGCTTCACCCACACTAATGAAAGAAACACTGAAAAATGTAATCTTGCCAATTTCAAGGCTCATTAAGTTGTGTAACAGACAGGAGTTTGAAAGACTAATTCGAAGAGAAGCAGTTATGTCTGTCTTCCCTCTTTTCCTTCTCTCTCTTTCCTTCCCCATCGCTTTTCTCAGTGAAAATCCCTTAAATTAAAGTATTTTTTTAACCACAGCACCAGCTGTATTAAAATGAAAACAAATTATTTTTTCTTATTCTAGAGGTCGTTTGCAGTCTTGTGATTTCAGGCTTTTCTGGGGCATGGAGGCATTAGTAGTTCTTGGCTCGGTGTCGACCGCATTATGTGAGCTGAGAGTTTCGCTGCTGCGTTGCAAAAATCCCCCCAAAAATGTTAGATTAAAAAAAGTTAGTGTATAATGTGAGCAGTTTGATGGCAGCTTTTCTGGGGACGTCTCCTTGGTTGCATGACAGCTGGCCTGCTTTTTGCTTACACTCGTAATTTTATCAAAAGCCCTCCTCAGCATGAACCTCGGAGAAACACAAAGGAAGCAAAAACAACTGAATGCATGTCTCACACACTGACAGGCGTGTGCATCATGTGGAGGTGGCCTGACAAAGGCTGCAGTAGAGAAGCTGCCACCTTTCTGCTAAAACATAGTTAAAATGAAAACAGAAGCTTCGTATGAGAGAGGGAGATTATCTTCAATGTCAGTGTGCAACGGCTGTTCACTTTGGCGGAGCGTCACCTCAGGACTCCTGGCTGTCACAGAGGAGATTGGAAGTGTGCAGTTGAGTTTCTGCGCCTGCGGTTCACAGGCAGACCGTGCCAAGGTCCCGGCGTCGCCAATCATAGTCAAACAGCTGATGTTTGTGACAAGCGAATCAGCGTCTCTTCCTCTCCCCTCACTGACTTGCTCTACCTGCCCCAAAGGCTGTGCTGAAGATCTCCTAACTTGACTTGGAGATATGAAAAGATACCGACCCACCTTCATCTCAGTGTCATTCCCACACCTAAACTCAGCATGTGGATTTACAAGAGCCGTTGTGTTGAACAATGGCATTATTTCTGTTAAACCCATAGTAGGTGAATTCCCTGAACAGACTGTGGAAAGTACTGTAAATGCAGTAAAATGATTTAATGAGAAAAATTAAGCTAAATGAACGGTGTGCCTTTTACTCAGTGCCAGAGGCTTTTGGCATACGTGCAGGTGCATATCTAGACTGGCAGTGTAGACATGTTTCAGTCTTAATTCGTGCTTCTTTTTTCCCTTCGAATTGCTTATTTATGTCCCAATTACTGTGGTCAAACTGCTGTCTGTTTTCAGAGAACAAAGATCCCAGTGAAAGTCAGTAATTACTGACCTCTGTGCTGCACCGCAATAGTAAGAACCCACTCACTTCCTCCTCACTTTCAACCAGATGTGTTCTGGCCGCTCAACAAAGGAAAGAAAATCCAAAAAAAATCCGCATTTTGGGAGTTTTTGACCCAGCACTGATTTGGCAGCGTTTCAGAATGCCCTGTAGCCTGTATAACCGTATGGTTTATGTAACTTCCAATAGAGCTCGTACAGATGAGTCGTCTGTAGCACACAACCATGCACGCACGCACGCACGCACACGCACACACACACAGAGGCATGAAAACACTTGTAGTAAAAAGCACACACACACACACACTCGTGTCCCACTCCCACTGCCTGCACAGTGAGGATGAGCAGGCTGATTTCTGAAGAGCTGAAGAGGCAGAAGGAGAGGGAGGTTAGAGGATCAAAGGGGAAACAGTGTTTCAGTGTGCAGGCTTTCAGCTGAGCAGCTTCCTCCGTATGCTGAACGTCACCTCAGAAGCAGCAACAGCAGCAGCATCAGTGATCGCTATATTTACAAGCACTCATTCTCCATCATTATTACATATCTAGTTTGATATGAGTCGTGTAAACAGCATTTTTGTTTTATTTCTTGTCAGGCTGAATTCTGAACGGAGCATTTTACGATTAACGCATGTGGGATATGCCGACAGTAATCAGGTGTCTGGAGAATTCTTTGGACATTTATACACATATGGAATATTTTCCTCCGTTGACATCTTTTTGACAGTTTCTGATACACGGTCTCTTGCCTAATCTCCTCCATGCATTGTAAACAAAACAACTAGCCAACATTTGGTATGACTGAGGTAAAGATGCACGCTGTTTGGAGGGAGAAGAATCAACTTTTGAATATTATCAGCGATTTGGATATCTAGAGGTTTTTAGATAAGCTCAAATGCCACAACATCAACCTTTTTAAGAAGGTGGTTAAATAAGAGAGGATGAACTAAGTGCTGGAAAATTTTCAAAAGGCCCCATTTTGATGCAAAGAAGCAACATGAATACAACTGGGCACATGTTAGTGCACTAACTGGAGTTGCATGTAAAAGGAAGTAAAAATGGAATAGCAGATACACTGTCTTTTTTGCAATAGGTGCAAAAACCAAAAAGTATTCGTAAATAGAAATAAAATCATTCTTGTCTCCGGAAACCCAAATGTGTCCCTCTGTGTCAGTGTATTAAGTCACAGTATTGATATGTTGCTATGCACCAGTGCAACAAAGACATTTAATCAACCTGGTGACTTTGAATGTGGGTTTAAAACAAGAACCTCACAGGATCAATGTGTCACAAAAGACTTTATGCCTCTTCTTATGCAACGCAGGCAGTGTGTTAGCTTAGCATAAAGTTCAGCACACATAAGCCCACCGAACTGTAAGTGTAGCTTTAGTGTTTGTACAGTATATATATATATATATATATATATATATATATATATATATTGTATATTAAGATGTAACCTGTTAGTGATCTTAAGAGGTGTTGGTGGATGGATTCTTTTAAATCTTGGAACAAAGCCTGGGTGTCTACTTTTCCCCCTCATTTCCTGTCTTTATGCTAAGCTAAGCTAACTGGCGAAAGGCTGTTGCTTCAAATTTATTATATTGACATGGGAGAGATGTTGATCATCATCCAAGCAAATAGCTATTTTTCTCAAAAAGTTTAACTATTTAGAGTATTAAAAAAAATTCTCTGTAGAAATGTAAACTCTTCATATTCATTGAATAATTGCAAGATTACATTTGTATAAATGTAAATGTAAAAATGGAATAAACTCTGTGTGGTTCTGCTTTATTAAGACGAAACCATGTGAAAGTTAAATTTGAGAGAGCATGCTTGATTTTTTGGGCTTCAATGCATTATTAATCTTAGCATCCACTCAAACAGAAATGCACTGAATACTGGGAGACAGCAAATGTCATTCCCACACATATTTACTACACACAATCTAAAAAACAAGTTAAAAGAAATAATCACACACGGCAGCTTGCCTTTAGCATCCTATTCTGCTGGGCAGATAAGCGAGTTGGCTTGGAAGGAGAGAAATAAAGGCTCACTCTCAGCAGAGTGAAAGGAGGAGGATTTTTTTTAAAGGATTCCCTCTGAAAACCTCCTTCCTCCTTTTCCTCTGCATCCCCCGATGTATGTTCAATCAGAGATAGAAACATATTTACATTTCTCCGAGTTGCAAATGTGCTTACAGTATATGCTCACTGAATCTTCTTTTATTCTGCTTGACTCACCCTGTGTTTGTGATGTGATGTGTGTGTGTGTGTGTGTGTGTGTGTGTGTGTTTGTGTGTGTGTATTTATGTTTTCCCCTTGAAGTATCCTAATTGAAAGCCTGGAGGCACAAATTCTGATGAAGCCACTGTGGAGTTTGCAGGCACTGTGCTACAGTATCTCTGCTGTTTCTCTGTGTGTGTGTGTGTGTGTGTGTGTGTGTGTGTGTGTTTCACCTAAAGGCACACAAAAACATTCACATCAAAACCATGTTTTGTTGACCTTGTGGTCCTTGGAGACTGTTAATGATTAATGAGAAGCACAATATGCATCTCCCTGCTCTCCATCTCCCTCGTCAACGCCATTTCATTACCGCCTTTTTTACCTCTTCTGCTTGATTGGTTTCGCATCTTCTCGCAGTGTGTTTCGTGTTTGTCCTAGTGTGGCTAGAGATTTGCTGATTTGCTCATCAGTGTCAGTGTGTGCAGCTCTGTGTGCATGGCTATCTGCAGAGTGAGGATAGCCCCTTACCCCTGCAGTAATCTCACTCATCGAGCTGCTGTTATTGCAATTTAGACTCGGCTCGGCCTCAGAGCTGCAGCCGTAATGCTTCCTCCCCTCTCTTTGATGCCCTCGGGAGTGTTATATTTTCTCATCACCCCTGCGCTGAGCTGGGCAAGCTCACAGCAAACAAAATGACCTCAAGTCACGTCTTGTATTGGAGCCAGGTTGTAACCTTTTAAATCCTACAGAGCCTGTTCTGTGTGTAACATCGTGGTTATCACGACCAAGCCGCACTTCCACCCACAGTGCTGTTATCTCAGAGGAGACATTCAAAGGTTTCTAATGATGCACTGATGTCATGTTCACACTTTTACAACTCTAATTTAGTGGGGCATTGAGTTTCGTATACTATGGGTGGATAAAGCTTTGCAACTGTCGGTTTTATGAAAACAGTTCCGGCCCCCCAGAGGTGTTCAGTATGTGAAATGATCTTTTTACAAAGAATTTTCAAGCTGAACAGTGAAAACTGACTCATTAGTGTTGACAACTAAATAATGTTGACTCGTGTCAAAATGTATGTTTTTCATATAAAGTAGCTCAAATGGATGTAAGAATCAGCAATGAAGAAGACTGATTTATAATACATCGATCTGTTTCTTTATTCTTTTGAATCTTCTTACAGGCCTGAATGTTTAAATAATGCAGCTAATACAGCTTTTTCAGCCAGTCACTGCATGTAATACAATATAATTTTTTTGCAACAGTGCTGAAATGTTACATCAACAATATATCTCCAAAGGCAAACATGAGCAACTCGAGGGCAGTTTTGTTTGCAGTGCAGGGTGGACTGACTTGTAGCTGCTGGTTTTTTGGGAGCCACATTAGTGTGTTGTGAAGAAGCAGCTACTGTAACTCCAAAGCAGGCACAAGTTCATTTCATGGCCATTACAAGAGGCTGATGGAGAGACTTGGCTCTTCTCTTTGAACTTGGATTAGTAACAGGGAAGAACAAAACTGTGCTCTTATCTGGCTGTGATATTTTGTTTGGAGCTGCAGGGGGGTCGAAAGAGAGCTCAGCGGCGTGACTGCAGTGTTAAACACCACAAAGAATTCTGATAAGTCACTTCACTTCAGGTTTTTTCTCGACAAATGAAAAGAGAGAGCAGGTGCTGTATAGTTCTGATTAGCCTGTCAGGTAAACATAAACTGCAGTGTTGTATGCCAGTCTCATACAATTCAAGTTCCCTTTTTAAATTTAGAATTGCATCAAAGACCAGCTTCAAATAAGACATTTCTTCCCAAAAGGCGCAGTTGTGTTGTTCTCTGAGCTTGCAAGGATGCTCCAACCCTCCTCACCACCCATCCCTCTTGCAGCATCAAAGCACAGCGCACGCTGTTTGAAATTCATTGAAAGCATTGGATTAATAATGCAGAAAGAGAAGCTCAGAAAAGAGGACACAGAGCATGATGCCGTCTTGACTTCTCAGCTATTAATGCATGGAAACCTTTCTGACATGACCAGATGGGAAACCTTCAAATGAGTGGGGGGAATAGCTGTGAAAAGGTTGCGGTGAAAGAAGCTGGAGCTAAATCCCCCAGGAGGCAGCCAGATACACGCTACCTAAATCAAACCATTTCCTCGATCTGCTTTGTTACTCTGCCAAATCCCCTGTGCTCTCCCAGTGTTTTTTTTCATGATTGGGGGGGGGGTTCCATATAATATGTGATTGAAATACAATTTAGTAATATTTTTTCTCTTATTTTATAGCACTTTTTCTTGGCACACTTGATGCACGCTATCTCACATATTGTTAGTTTCTTGCTAGTTTAGCTAAACAGTATATCAAAAAAGGCACTCACCCTAATTCATGTGTGTGGGTGCTGAATTATCAAAAATACAATAGAACAGCACTCCAATGACTTTGATATCCTTTATTGCTGCACAGATATGTGTAATAATAGATAAACAGTAAAAGATATGTAAGTCATTGAAGTACTGTCCTACAGTATTTTTGATAGCTAGTTTAGCATGCCATAGTTAAAAAGCTAGCTTAAAAAGCTAGACATTAAATACATTTTTAGATGTTAGCTGCTAACATCTGTATAATGTAATATATAATTGGAGCAAATCAGCACAGACTGAACAAAGGTGCACCTCTTCAAGCCAAAAAATTCCTTTTGCTTTGAATCCTATGTAAATGTAGCCTACATGTTAAATGTCATGGATCTATTCCACACAGAACAGGTGTTAAAAAACTGCTTCAACTTCCAGTTTTGGCATGGATTAATATGGATTAGACAACACGTAATGTTTTCAGTCTTTGGACGGAGCCATAAAGACTAGCTGTTTCCCCCCTTAAATTTACCTGACTGCAGCTATAGGCACAGCCGGATTATACTGATCATTAAAGGCCTGTTAATAACAATATTTCCTTTCATATATCAACTATACAACCAGTCAACATATCTTAGAAAACTTGTTTTAATGTTGAACCATAAAGCCATCACTTGGTTTGCAAAGATAATCTTATCAGGCAAAAAATATCCCAAATGAATAAATGAATATATAATATTAATATTAGCTAATAAAAGGCAAGATGGGAGAATCCCTATTAATTTATGGCAATCTTCTAACTGAATATTTGATTTTCTGTTGACAAATAATCAGGTTACATAATTTTGACCTTAGTCTCCTCCCTGAACCTGGCTGTTATGTGAGGGGCGGAAACAACAACTGTACATCCTTCTATTGATAAACAGACATTTTAGGCTCATATATGAAATTTTACAGAGCAAACAACTTAACGCAAATTCATATCAGATAAATATTGTAACGTACTTAATACCTGCAGGGATACACTGGTCTGGGTTGTGCAACTTTGGAGTGAACGATCCCAGCCAGAGAATCAGGTGTGAGGGGATACTTTAATTTTCTATGCAGGGAAATCAGCACAGTGAAAGTGTGTGGTTCTGAAAATTAACAAAGGAAAAAATATATTAAAACTCAATCTTGCATTTAGAACTATTGTAACAGTACTTAAATCTTGACATGCACACTTACAGTATATCTTTAATACAAGTCCATTCACAAGGAAGATTACACACAGCACTCAGAGGTTATTTAGAGAGGGAACTAGCATAAACTTGAGGAGCATTCATGCTGGATTTAAGATAGCGCATGTCATATGACGCAGCTAGAGGCCTAATTCACAAAGACAAATGGAAAAAAAATACACCACAGTGTTGACATGTTAACAGGAATAGCACTTGCTCTACGGTTACAGAAACATGAACAGATTCTCACCTTGATCACTCACGCACACACATCAAAAGGGAGAAGGAAAAAGGCGTTAATTGTCCGTGCTGAACCTGTGGAGCTGCCTGCTGCTTTGAAGCTCGCGTGTGTCCCAGCACAGCAAAGTCCGCCTCCATCAGCTGAGGGCACGCCAGAGGGTTGTGTACAATCTGGTTTATAGCGTGAGAATTTTTGGGTAGCATTAGAGTGTGAAACTGAAGGTGAAAGCGTGTGTCACATGCCAGAAGCGTGAGAGTTGGCTACCCCGGCTATGAGCCTTGGGCCCTTAGTGGTTCTGGGCCTCTGGGCAATTGCCCAGTTGCCCTAATGGTTAATTCGGCTCAGGTTGTAGGCTATTATACGCTGACATGAGTGTGGTATCAAACTTCATCTAGACCTAATGCACTTTAAGAAGGCAGAAAAGCTCTTTAAAGTCTGGTAGTTTGGTTTGTGGTCACTGCCAGGCTCAAGACACTGAGGCTATTTGACTGCAGAGACTGTGATCTCGCCACAGGACTAACTCTGCCTCTCTCATTTTTCCAAACAAGAGGGGGCAGTAAGAGAGCTGATTCTGGTCATTTATCTTTCCAGTGCCAATGTTAGTATAAGTACATCTTAACTGCAGAGGGAATATTGATCCTGCTCTGCTCACCCCATCCTCCTCCTCTTCACAACACAGAGAGAAACAATCCCACAGCTC
>JAQFJB010000023.1:8732689-8744354 GCA_029874875.1 Naso minor
TAGTTAATACCATAATAGCACTGTTCAGGTTGATAAGCTACAGCAGAGGAAATACTGCACAATCACTGGCAATTCCACTTACAAAAGAGCAAAGAAAGCATGTTGGAAAAATTCACATGGAGATGTTTCACATGGAGAGAAACTACTGGAGTTTCAGAATATTTTAATTGTATGGCACTTTCCTTATGTCTGTGTGCTTATAGACATTTTTGGAGGATGTCTGGTTTGCAGACTGCACATGTGAACAGTATATAAATGCACAGCACTCAAATTAAACCGTAATTTGATCAGCAACCCACCTCTGAGTCTTTTGAGCCTTTGCTCCCTCCTCCTCCTCTTTAGCACCATGAGCATGATAAAGACCAGCACGGCCACCACAAGAATAGAAGTGATGGTCACCACCATCTTCAGACCTCCGCTGCCTGACATGTTGTCTGAGATGGGATCTCCTGTCTTCAGCAGGGGAGGGATGGTGCCTTGGAAAATACACATATTCAGACACTAATGAGAAATGTTTTTCTGGAGCTTTGCTACTTCATTCAGCCTTTAGTCGATTTGCTAGATACACTTTGACATCCAGTTTCTTCAATAATGTTCACGTAAACACCAGTTTAGACTATTTTAGTCTGCTCTAAACATAATATAAAAGTAATTTATGAGCCTCTTCCTTGAGCTGTGTCAATAAAATGATAATTACTGATATTATTGGTACATATTCCATCCATCCATTTTTTTAATAGGTTTGCAAGATTCAGGAAATTCTCGGCACACAGGGGGTTCATTACAGCAAGGGCCAAAACATAACATATAAATGGATAAATGCATTAATAACCTTAACTGTGACATTTAAACCTTGTTCTGACTCAAATCCAGTCTACTTTATTTCTATAATACTTGATTACTTTGTTGTTTGTTGTTTTAACATTTAAATTAATTACATTGATTTCTGTTTTCTGCTTAATTTTCTGTTAAAATATAATTTCCTGCTTGGTCATTGAAGCTGGGGCTCCAGGTTTGTGGGAGACAGAACATGTGCTGTTAGTCTCCTGGGCAGCATCTCAACAGCTGAGCTGAGCTACAGAGCGACTGTCAAACTGGCGATAGCATCCACACAAACACGCACCCACACATACACACACATACTGTACACACACATGCATAATAACAACCGCTCACACATAACATCCTGACAGGCAGCTTACACGTCTCAGCAAAACCCTTCAAAGGAAATTAATGAATAGTGTGGAGTGCACCACAGAGCTCTCACCACCTCCTAACCATCTTTACAGCTTATACACTTCCTTTGTGTATGACTGACACAATCTGTAGCCAAAGGCAAATAAAGCTCAACATGGCCCATGGAGAATCTGAAGGCCGTCCTCGTTTTCTTACTCAGCCGAGGCGTCAGAATACCTGTCAAAACTGTCTTATTCATAAATACTCCTAAAGCACAAACTGCACTGTGGGGCAGAATAGTGGAAAAGCTCTTGGTGTTGACACACACTTGCAATAAAGGGTGCAGCACTGCTTTAACTGATGTTCAGTGATTTTTTTCTTTTTAAAGCAATTTTAGTGTAAAGTTTTTTCTGAGTTTTACCATTTTGCCCTCAATCCTTTGTCTTCACTGTATGTTGATGTGCTGCATGTCTGCATGTTGACAACTTAAACTGAATGAGATCTGATATTGAAACACACCAGTTTAAGAAAAATCTTTTCTAGTAATCTAATTTCACAAACCATATTTAGCTGGGAGGGAAGTTTTATAACTTTTTTAAAAGTTGCTGAGTCCCCCCTGAGTTGATATTGATACTTTCTTTCCGTCCTAATCCGATGATCCTCTACATCTGTTCAACTCTGTGAAAGTCTGCTGATACCAAACTCACTTCCGTCAGCATTGAGAGTTGCAAACGTGATCCTCTTTTCTGCTGAGCCGGCGCTGTTGGTGACCTTCATCTGCAGTTCGTACCAGGTCGCCTCCTGCAGGTCGTACAAAATGTAGCTCTTGGTCAGCGATGTGCGCTGGGCAGTGGTCCAAGTGGCCGAGTCCACCGCTCGGTACTCCAGTATGAAGGAGGTGATTGGACAGCCGCCGTTGTTCCAGCCAACCAGGTTGAGCCGAGCCCTGGGGGAGTTGATGCTGGTGAAGAGTTCATGTTCTTTGGCAAACTGCGGCTCTGAGGAGCAGATGGAGAGAAAACATGAGGAGCAGGTCGCAGTTCAAGATCACAAAAAGTTCTACAGTCAAAATTTTTAAACATTTGAAACTTTTGTAGGCAAAAAGGTCAAATAAGACATGAATAGTATCGAGAAGAGGAGTTTTGAGTTATTATTTCTGAAGATCATTTGTTTGACTGATAGAGGAAAATATTCTGTTACTGACCTTAATAAACTCTACAGCTACAGTTAACAGAGAACAACGGCAAAATAGGTCCAAGAACATGACTCCCAAACAAAGTTGCTTTGAAATATCTTTGTTGTTATGACAGACTTACAAAATTCAAAATGTAGCAAACTAATTCTGACACTCCATACCTTTCCCATGGGTCTTAGCTTCAATGATCTCACTGATGCGCCCGGGCCCAACAGCATTCTGGGCCGTCAGGGTGAATTTGTACCATGTGCCGCACTTCAGGTTCTCCAGACGGTACGAACGTTCGCTGGGGCTGATGGGAAAACTGCCCCACTGCTCACTGTTGTCCTCAGAGTACTGCAGGATGTAACCTGGGGAGAGAAATAGTGAAAGTACAAAAGGGGGGTAAAAAAGAGCAGGCAGGAGATTTGACAGTTACACACACAAAAAAACTACCTTCATTTACACCTAAAAAATATGTGTTGTTCCACCTTTTAATTATTAGAAAAGGGCTCGAAATGAAAGATCAGACACCACTAATGTCATTAAGATTTATTAATGCTAAAACTGAACTTCAGCATAATCCATCCAATTATCCTGTGATTTAGTTGTTTTGGGCTGGAGTGTTACTGTGACAGTCTAAGGGCAGGCCGACCAGCCAGCAGGGCTTTCCCTCGAGGATGATGCGAGCCCCGCTAAAAATAAACAATTGCAGGCTTAGGTGTGTGTAGTTTGGTGATGGATGACGCTGTGAGCCAGGAAGCAAAACAAATATCACAGAGAAGGTATCATGGGCAGCTTTTATAGCAACTGCAGCTCTACAGACAGGAGCCGTGTGATTAGGGGCAATGATAAATCACCACAAACTGTCTGTCTGTGATTGCGTTCCCTGTAAGATGGAGCGCTTTAATCTTTCACTTAAACAGACCTAATCTTCCCTGCTACTTTTTAATCTGCCTTTTGAACTCGAGCACTCAGCCCGACCAGCTCATAATGAGAAACAGGAGCAAAAAACAAGAGTGTTAGACCAGAGGGAAAGAAGATGTGACACTGGTTATCATGGGCAGCTGAAGGGAGGTGATGCTTCTTATATAAAGATAATGTGTGTAGTTGAAGCATATTTCTGTGTGTGTACAGTACATCACATTATGGAACTGTCCACTGTGCTTTTTAAAATTAATTTGTTGTAGAAGTGTCTCTGTGTGTGTGCCTCTGTGCTGCCCTCACCTCGGATGGAGCTCCCTCCATTGTCTCCAGGTATCCATGACAACGTGATTGATGTGGTGGTTGTCTTTGTAACTGTGAGGCGTGGCTGGTCAGGAGGAACTGAGGAAAAAGCAAAGTTCATTTCATGGTTAGTTTTCGCATTAAACTGCCTCATGCCTCCCTTACACACAACCTGTTAGGACACCTCACTCATGGACGAGGTGGAATGAACATTTGTTGATGATGATATCTGAAAGGTAGGGAATGGAAATCTATGCTTGAACATCTTGTGAAAAATATTACATAACTTAGCAGCTGTTTGAGCTCAAAGCAAATACAAACTCGAACATCTGTCTGACTGCTTGCCTTGAACCTGCAGGTTGAGTGTGATCTCGTCTGACCCCCAGTTGTTGCTGGCCACACAGCTGTAGTTCCCAGAATCCTCTGCTTTCACCGTGCGGATAATGAAGCTGCCGTTGCCGTGGACACTACGACGACCATCCACCAGGACAGGTGTGGGTGTTCCATTAGTGCTGGAGGAATACAGAGATAATTGTCAGGATGAAAAGACAAAAAGTTGTCATGATATCCCTGAGAGTTAGAAATTTTCTGCTTCGAGCAGCACGACGTGATTGTTTCTGCGTGACTCACTTTCCCTTGAGCCACTTGATGGTAGGAGGAGGGTCTCCAACAGCCTTGCATGGTAAGACAATGTCCTTCATCCAGGGAGTGGTGACCGTCCCATTGAAGGTCAGAATCCTGGCAGGAGCTGAAAACAGCACAAAACACACAACTCTAGTGGATGATGCTCTCACCAGTCAACAAAAAAGACACAGCTTTAACAAAATACTCTCTCCTATCCATATTTTGGATGACAATAACTGCATGAATCTTAACAATGTCATAAGTAATAGTTGGGTCAGCTCGGTGAGGGCGGTGTACCTTTGGCCAGAGGCTCCACTGTGATCTTCTCACTGTTGTTGCCGTGACCCGCAGCCGTCACAGCGACCACCCAGATGCTGTACTGTCTGTTTCGAGCCAGATTGGGGATTCTGTAGAAATACGCATCTGGAGACGCCTCAAACTCACTCATCACCTGCAAACCGGGGGAAGAAGGAAAGATTATTGTATTACTGGGCAGCAGCAGCGTTCGGTGTGTTCAGTATAGTCAGTAGATATCATGTCCCTCTGCCATGCTGCTGGTGCTGCTGTGACAAACTGGGTGGGAAATGTGAAAAAGATGACTGAGACTCTTTTGGTATACAAATGCTATTACCATCGGATGCAGGTTGGAGCAGAAGACGATGTACTTCCTGATGATGCCGTTGAGTTTTAGCGGAGGCAGCCAGGAGACAAACACCACAGAGCTACTGGAGGCTGCAGCCTTTACCCCCGCTGGAGGACCAGGAACTGTGCAAGAGAAGAACAGTGAGGAGTCCCGCACCGAAACTCAGTGTGGAATATTATCACCACAAGGCACAGGCAGAAAAAATACACACAGTTTGCTGAAAAAGCCCATTCAACTATTGTTGTATATGCAGACGAGAGGTATATCTCCACTACATTGCAGCGTATAACCCTGACTTTAGCTTATCGTGCTTGTCCTTCATGGTTTTAAATAAAAAAAATATTTGAGTGAGCTAGTTGGACTGTGATTGCTTTTCTCTTACTTTGTCTTCTTCTGAACTTATGTTATTCAGGTAATTTTTTCCTCCATGTAATACAACGTTAGTTACGAAACTTAAATAAACTTTAAGCTTAAATTGTGGAAGTAATAACAGTAAAAGCAAACACTGTTTACAAACAAGTGCTTTTATATATTATTTTTCAGCTTGGCAAGATTTACAGTAGACTGAACATGAATGTGATTGTGTTGTTTCTGTTATATCCACTAATGAGTCATACCATCCTCTTTTGTGCGGACGTAAATCTGTTCACTACGGACCCCGTCTCCAGCGTTGGTGAAGGCTAACACCTGGATGCTGTAGTTGGTGTACTTCTCTAAACCGTCCAGCTCCAGAGACGGCTGATTGGTGGTCACATTCCTGATTTCTCCCAGTTCTGGCACGAGAGAGGACACACATTTATAAACTAAGACCAAAACTGGTGCTCGCTGCAGTGGTGCGATTACTATGGATACTAGTAAACATCACAGTTAGTCTAGTGTTGAAAGGCTAATAAAATATTGGATATCTGTGATGAAGGCTAACATTTCAGTCAACTGAGAATGTTTTTAATGCACAGAATGGATCACACTCATGTGAAGCAATCCTCTGCATAATACTGCAAATAGTTTTAACCCCCAAAATAAAGGTTTATTTGTAATTTTTGTTCTGATTTTTGTCTCCAGTCTGCTGCTTTCCTCTCCTCCCTCATGGCCTGTCACTCAGAGCTAAGGCAAAGGACCTCACTGAGTTATTGCGTTGTGAATTATTGATGGAGAGCAGCCAGACTGCAGGTCGGATCACTGCCACACAGCAGAGTATACATTCAAGGGGAAAAACACAGCAACCACAAATATTCCCTTTGTGAAATGCAGCTTTTCTAATGTTGATCAGTTAAAAAAATAAAAACAAAAATCATGCTGTCATGTGGCTCACTCTGTTGTTTTCATTCATTCATTAAATAAACTGTGGATAGAATGATTAGAACAAATAAGTTGCTGAAAATCATACTTTAAGCTCAAAAAATGTTCAAAGCAACAACAGTGCCTTAAACCTTAAATAAGATGACTTAGACAGCAAATTGAGTGGTCATGGTTAGTGAGTCACAAATGTCCTTAACTGATAAAAACAGACACAGGAGACAAGTTGAATCATCCAAGTTACATCATCCCTGCAGCTCACAAGAGCTTATTAAAGTATGACAATACCACAGCTTCCCCTGGTGGAAGAGCCTTGACAACAGGCAACAAGCAATAAAAAAACTGACGCAGCATCCATGACAGTCCAGTGACTGTATTAATTTGGGTGGTAAGTAAACTGCAACGTGCAATCAGTGTTTGAGCGTGTTGTTGCGTGTTCGTACCTCCATCAGGCAGGTTGGCCCAGTAGATGACTCTGTATCCCTGCAGGTTTCCGTTGAGCGCCTCTCTGGGCAGAGGCATCCACGAGAGCGAGATGACCTCCGGGGATTTTGCCACAGCCAGGACATTTTCAGGAGGTCGAGACGGAACTACCAGGGACACGAAGAGAGAGAAAGTGTCGGAGTTGAGGCTCGATGAAGACTTAAGGAATGGCAACACCTCTGACATTCTAAGTACCCTCATTAAGGCAATTCACTGGGTTTTAAAAAACCCACATCAGTTTAGAATAGAAACATGAGTCATTTTTGCACAAAGTCTGACAAGGAAACAGTCATGTCCTATTTCTCCTTCATTGAGTCAGCTCTTATAATGACCACAAGCAGCATATATAAAAAGTGATGCTCGAGTCTAAATTGTTAGAATGTTTTAATTGCTCTTTAAACAAGTAACTGTGCTTACAGAAAATATACTAAAAACTGTACTGATGTCATCAAATTCTGAAGATCATTTTTGTTTTAGATATGATCAAAAAATAAAGTGTTTTTGTACAGAGGGAAAATTTAGTTGAAATAATTCTTTAAAAAAACACCCATTGTAGTGTTTCATTATTAGAAATGTGGTGTTCTTCTAAATCTTGGCTTTAAGAACCCTTAACATTTTATAAAATCAAAATAAATGTCCTCCTAAATTAGTCACTTTGGCAAAATAACACTAAAGATCAAGCGTTGATTGGATGATGTAATTCAACAAATGTCCAGCAGAGGGAAGCCTTTTCACAAGAATATGTAAGCTCCTCTGAAGCCATTGCATCTTACAGGCCAAGGTAGAAGAAATGTGGGTTAATATTTCTTTATCAAATAAGTTAAAATAACAACCAAAGTCAAACCAGTAGCCCACAAGTTAACACGGTCTCCCTGACTCAGGGGTCAGCAACCTTTACCATAAAAAGAGCCATTTTGTCCTCTTCCTCGCCACAAAAATCTGTCGTGAGCCACACAACATATTTGAGCCTCAAATGAAGGTACAAAACTTTGAAAGTCTAAATTAGTTGATCCTAATTTTTAATAGGCTTTAATGACTGTTTTTTATTTTTTCACAGTGGGCTATTTGTGCTTTTATTTGAACAAACCCATCTGAGTCCTCCGTGTGTCTATGAACATTAATAAAATGCAAAGTAGCCTATTTTGACAATAAATCAAACATTTCGCAGCAGCATAGCATTAGAACAGTAAAACTAAAAAATATGTAAACTAGTTTCAGTTCAGTTTTGGCTAAAAGCAGTCTAAGTTTGAGTTAATCCTAAGCCATGTATCAGCCATCGTGCCTGATCGTAAAGCAGAGTATCAGCTCGCGCTCACTCAGTTCATTAACAAAGTTAAAACTTGAGAGCACAGATACACTTGCATGTGACGATGCAATTTTACTATCAGAGAATGGAAAATGAATCTCAGACAGTATTTTTCTGTCCTGTTTCTTTTGGCTCTCTGTCCTGTTTTAGACGTATCCCTGATCAAATGATCTTTTTGTTATCAAGCTCTGCCGAGGTCTGATAACGAGCCATTCATTTGAATTGGGTGTGTTGGAGCAGGGACACGTCTAAAACATGCAATTTAGAAAACACTGCTGTGGCCTTACAGCAATGATAATGTTAAAAACATATGACTGTAATTCATTTCTATGGAATTTTTTGTCAAAGCCACAGAGAGCCACTGCAGAGGGGCAGGAGAACCGCATGACGCTCAAGAGCCGCAGGCTGCAAACCCCTAACGTAAAGTTACCCAATATACTGCATATAAGATTCTCAGCATGGACACAAGGAGATGGACATGTACTATAAAACACGTTGATATACCCCAAACCCCCTCCTCACCATCCTCCAGGGTTTTGGTGACCACCTGCTGCGAGGACGGCCCGGTGCCGGCTCTGTTAGCAGCCTGCACCACCACGCTGTACTGAGTGAACTTCTTCAGGTTGTCCAGCGTGATGCTCTCTGTGGTGTCTCCTGTGGTGTCCACGCTGATTATGGTGAACTGGTGGCTACCACCTGGGCTGTACTCCCTGTAGCCCACCTGGTAGCCACGGATCACGCCATTCTGCAGGTGTTTCTGGGGAGGCTGCAACCGAGAATGGTAAATCATGAGAAGTGTTACGGTCAAACCACAAATGCTTTAATTCATCATAACTGAAGACATTATAGAGCAGTTTACATGCTAGCATTATTCTGAGTGCCACAGCTCACTGTAACATACATAAATTTTGGACTTTACCTTCCAGGAAACTTTGATGCTCTGCGGGGACGTGGGCTCCAGAGTGACATCCTGTGGCGGGCCGTCAGGAGCTGTAGATAAGGTACAGCATTCAACAATACTGCATGCTGGTGTTTAAATGAAAAAGATAATCTGCCATTCACTTGCACTAGATGTCGCTGTTGAGTTAAAAATGTATTTCCCTCATGCGCCCTTTGGTTGAAGCGCCTCGCAGTTTCCACCTCAATTCATTATAAGAATTTTTTAAATCAACTTGTAACATCATCAACTTTAATCCTCAAAATAATGTGAGAAATTGATATGTGTTGTATTTAATTTGAAGTTTATGACTTTATTTTAGTGATGAATCCAGTAATGGGGCGCTTTAATGCCTTGGCATGCCTGTGGGGGAATCATTATAGGCAATAGAAGGTAAGTGAACACTGATAGAGCCACAGCAACAGTGAACTGATCTGTTTCCCCAGATATAAAAGATGATGGCCTCCATTTAAAACAACCATAAAATAATTATGTGTGAGATGACTCAACAGCTTTGAGATCCAGGAGGAAATAGACATTCCAGCTGAAGAGTTTTTACCAATTCTCTTTTGATTGGAGGTAAAGTATGAGCATAAATCGTGGTGTCAGGGATAAGTTAATAAAAGCAAAATTAACAATTTTAAGAGACTTTTATTTTATGCCCTGGGGAAGATATCCAGCTGGAGTTCTTGTCAGTAATAATGTTATTTTTCAGCAGCCTATTTAACTTTGAACTTCATACAAAAAAGGTAAAATTCTAAAAATGCATTTCAGAACTCGATGAACGGTATTTCCTCAGGATTTCGAGTCTGTCCTAAAACACTCTCTGAACTAACCATTACCTCACTGTTTCGGGCATAGAGCCCCAGTTCTTGTTGGGATAGAGGAGCAGGGCGAGGTGTTAGGCCTGGTTTTTCCGAGGGATACTCCCAACCAAATGTTATGTGAAATATCTCAGAAACTTGCAAATTATCAGCAAATGGGTTGCACAAGCACCTACGGAAACCTAAAAATGTGTATTTTATACTTTATTAAAGGTTTAAAGATTTCAATAATGTGTTTTCCTAGTTCAATGTTGTTTTAATGTATTACAAAAAATGTACCGGTAATATAAAATACTTCTGTCTCCTTAGCTTACTAGCTAGCTAACTGACATTATATTGATATTGGTGATTATACTTCCAGGTCTCTTTTCTTCCCTTTGATGATCTTTTGAAGCCTGAAATATAACTGAAGTCCAGCTGAACTTGTTGCAGCTCCTCTAATATGAAGAATTGTTGGATTTTTACATGACGGTTTGTTTAACTGAATGATAGCCTGAAACCCAAGTTATAAACCGAACCACTAGCATCCATGCTTTTCTTTCTTCATTAGATGAATGGCAGATGCATTGTGATAACATTATTATTCCCAAAGCAGGAAGGAAAAACAGGAAAACACCACCTGAGCATTCTTCCAGGTTATTTTCCGTGCAGTTTCATCCCATTTCGAAGGGGACGAAGCTCAAATAGGTAGGGGTAAAACTGAAAAATGAGAATGGGCCTTTGCATCATTAAAAGTTCAGTAACCTGCTTCATCTGTAGTGATGGTGAGCTCGTTGCTAGGGTTGCTGTTGCCAATGATGTTTTTGGCAACCATGCGGATGTTGTAAGTGGACGATGGGTGCAGGTCTATGATAGTGGCCTGGTTGAGCTGTGGTGACACATCTTTGGTTACCTGGGCTGATAGCCATGACGCGAGAAGAAACAGAGGCGGAGAAGAGTGAACAAACTGTTAAAAATAGCTTTGTTATTTCTTACATAATATATTTCTTGTTTCCTGTGCAGGAATTTACACCTCCATTTTTACCTACCTGATTTGTTCTTGCACTCAATATCGTATCCTGTGATGGGGCTGTTGCCATCAAAGCCCATGGTCCAGCGGAGAGCAATGGTTCGATCTTTAACCTCTCGGATCTCCACCTCTGGAGGGTCGGGTGGTTCTGAGGAAAAGTGTGAACACAGCAGTGTTACAGTGGTCGTCCTCAAATAGAACTGGATGGCAGGAATGAATGGTTTTACTGTTTTTGGGTTCCCCAGTGAGAGATTATGGATGGCACTGCAAAGAGCAGGACTCACACTGCGCAGCTATTAAATTTATAAATGACTGATTTGACTAATAAATTATAGAGAACTTCACTATTTTTGGAGAAAGTTTTGTCTTCTTCTGAACAGAGCCACTAAAAAGGTGTCAACCATGAGCTAAACTGAGCCCCAGGTGAGGGGACTTACCTTGCACTGTCAGCTGTATGATGCCTCGGTCTTCACCAAAGGAGTTGATGGCATGACAGGAGAAGAAACCCGAGTCCTCACGAACAGTAGGCATAATCTGCGGAGTCACACACCACATGCAGGGCATTAAAGGCCCGAACATACTTTCCACACTGTGCATCTGCGGACGTCCGCAGACTTGTCCGGTTGCGCAGACTAGGAAAACAGTTTAATTCATACTGAAAACAATGGTCAGTGCCAGCCTGGCGATAGGTTATATGCAGTGGGCAGATTACAGCAGGAAAACAAAAGATAACAGAAGAAGTTTAGTGGCTGCATTTATTTTCTTTTATCATTTTTAGCCAGACTGACGTTACTAATGCTGCAGCTACAACTAAATCTGTGTCATCCAGGCGGAGACAACAGGAGAAAGAAATTTAAGGTTCTGCAGACATGAAGGAGAGCTCATTCTTACCTGAGTTGGATGTATTATGTCCCTTTTTTTTGTTTTTGTTGAATGAAATGAGAAATCTTTCAGTTTGAAATGTTG
>JAQFJB010000023.1:8744454-8756574 GCA_029874875.1 Naso minor
CCAGACTAATGTTACTAATGTTGCAGCTACAAATAAATCCATGTCAACATGGCAAAGACAAAAGGAGAAAAAAAACAAGGTTCTGCACACATGAAGAAGAGCCAATTCTTACCTGAATAGGAGGAATTATAGGTTTTTGTTAAACGAAATGGGAAATCTTTCAGCTTGAAATGGCATATGGTGTAAATCAATGTTTTCTACACTAAAACAAGTCAAGTCTTAACATTGCTCTATTCACACATGTGAAAGAGTCGCTTTGAGAGTACAAGCCTGACTCAAAAAAGATTGTTGACAACAAAAACTGACAAATACTGGAAAATACTTGAAAAAGCACTTGAAAAAGTCAATGTTGCCGTTGTAACAACTGGAATAAAGTGTGGAGCTACTAATTACACTCTAGAGCATGCGCAGTCAGCACTTTTTCCACACGGACACAAATTTTGAGCTGCGCACTGACATCTGTGCAGGGGTCTGTCGGACCCTTGCAGTCATCCGTGAATGATGATTTCTACGTCATGCATACTAAATCAGACGCCTGTGGACGCATGAAGGCGGAAAGTATACTTAGGTCTTATGGTGGGTAAAGAGCAGGACTTTCAGACAGGAATTTAAAATGTATACACAGTAGAATCTACTGTACGTCACTTTCCTTTACTACAGAAGGAGCCAAACCTTCTTCATCCTAACCCATGTGGGATACTTAACCACTAAATCATCTCAGGGCACACATTCCTCGCAATCTTACATTACTGCATTACACATGTATTCATTCTGTGTTTTAATATCCATTAAGTGGAACTGAGAGAGGGCTCTTTAATATTTTATATTCTACTTGAAGATCTTAAGTAAATGTATTTGAGCCAGATTTTTTTGCCATGCCATTCTCACTGCTTTTCATCTGCCTGGATAGAAACAAATAACTGAAGCTCATACGCTAAATCTTTTTGTGTTACAGTGAAACTGAGCACTCACCACCAGCGTGGAGACAACTTCGTCGGCCACCTCTTTGACGGTGACCACATATCGGCTGGTCTCCGGGTTGATGATGCGTTCTTCTTTCTCCCAGCGCACCATGATGGGTTTCTCTCCGTGAGCGATGCAGCTCATCCTCTTCTCTTCACCCTGTGTGGCCAGAGTGGTGTTGGGGTAGGAGGTGATCATAGCTGGGACTGGATAAAAGGGACAGAAGGTGGGGGGAAAAGTGTATGAAGACAATGATGTCAGTAAAATCTTACAGCTCTTTGTCATTTTATGCTCATTTACTATTGAACAAACAGTGCATTTTCTTTCACAAAGCACCAGTCTGGACATAATTGCTTTCACAGCGCTATGTATTAATCTCTTTATTCTAAGTAAGGAGAATTGAACTTAAATTTTAAAAAACATCCTCTAACTGTGAATCTTGTCTTATTCTGAGAAAAATCCTTTTCTCTCTTTCTTTGACAATTATGACAACCATTTTAACACTCCAGGGACCATCATGGACTCATGCTCAAGTCTACCTGTCTCCCGCAATACTTTGAGATTGAATCGGAGCCCTTCAGATAAGCCTGCGCCTGCTTTGATAATGACAGTGAACGGTAACACACTGCTTTCTGAGGATGAGGTGGAGGAACGGAGAAGAAAGTGGTGACTTCTTACTGAACTCCCATCGGTCTGAGCGTGGAGCCGGTCTGGCTCAACGCCGTAACCACACACCAGGCTCATTAGGAACACATCTTGCCTGTGTGTGTGTGTGTGTGTGTGTGTGTTTCTGTTGTAAATGTCTCTCACCCAGGCTTCTCTCAGTCTGTACTCGTACTCACATTTTCTTTCATTCTGTCTTTTTCTCTCCACTTGCACAAAGCTGTCTAGTGATTATAACACTCACTGGGACTTTCAGGTGCTACTCACAGTATCATGAGAAGTGTGAAGCTTGTGATTTGGAACACATGGTATTAACGTCTCCTGTCTGAACAGACGGAGGAAGGAAAATATTGTATTTCAACATCAACTAATTCAATAATTTTCTCCTTACAGTGCAGACCAAAGGGAAATTACAACCACTATAATAATCTAGTCTTTTTTTTTTTTTCCTTTCGGCAATTTTTCTCGCAGACAACAATTTCTGAAGACACTACATTAAAGTCACCAGTAATGTTTTCTTCATATTATTATTGAGGTGGGATGAAAAATGTTCATCACACTAAGAGCTAAAATAGACTCCTTCTTCTCTTTAATCAAAGTATTTGCTTTATCTGATCAACAGTCCAAATGCAAAATGTTAATATAACATTTAGTTCACAATGATTCTGCCTAAAAAATAACTTTAAGATATAATAAACAACTTTGTGGCCACGGGGGGGCAGTCAAACAAAGCTTTAAACGACACGAAACATGCTAGCAATAAGTTGCTTGTTTAAACATCTAACAACCTTATCATTTATTAGCCAATCACTCGTCCTGTTTGCGCATATATTTTCTCTTGCATTAGCTTTTGATTTTCACCTGCTCCTGAGGGATATTTTTGTCTCTTTAGCGGCTCCACTTGTTCATCAGCTAGTCACTAACTTTGGGGTTTTTTTGCGCTGCTGGGCAGGTAGTGTACAGTTAGTTTTTAAACAGCTGCCTGTTGCTAATTTAAATAGCATTTATTACAGAGGTGAGAGTGAGTGAAAACAGTAAAGTTGCTGATCAGAAAACCAAAACACAAAAGTAATACACTCCAAAGTTAAATGCATGAGACGTTTAAAGCATTGTTGGATGATGTGGTTGGTCACTATATATGATGTCTATTTAAATAATTGTCAATTATTGTTAAGTAATCTATCAGCTCTTCTTCATTTGCATTAGACAGGGCAGTATTCAGTAACATACTGTATGTTGGATCGTTTAACATTCACATAGGTATGTGCTATGGTAAATATTGTATCCCTGGAAAGGAGAGCGGTGGAAGATATATGTGAAGATGGGAGGCCTTTTCCTCCAAGCAGTGATGCAATATGTGTGTGTGAGTCAGTGTGTTAATGTGTGTGTACACTCCTGACGAATGTGTCTGTGTGCATGGGTGTTACACTGTGCCTGCAAATGTTTGAGTGTGTGTGCATGAGAGCGGTCGTGTCTGGGGGAGCTAAGTGGGCGAGCACAGAGAGCAGAAAAGACTTGTGCTCATGACACATCTCAGCCACACTACACGACGGAGGAAAGAGAGAAAGCATGTACCCCTGCAGCGCTAACTATGATCCCTCTCCCTCTCCCTCTCACTCCATCTCCCTCCTCAGGCTCCCACCAGGACAGCGATGATTTAATGATGAGAGAGACCGCTTTGATTATTCATACGGAGCAGACAAGTCCGCTGGCCGCGCTGTTGTCTCACACAGACACACGCGCATTCGAACATATACAGATATGCACGAATAATCACAGATGTGCGCGCACACCCGTGCACAGAGACAGATGCAGATATTGTCTTTGCATGCTTGGGCACGCACATGTACACACACTGACAAGATTAAAAAATCAAGGGATGAACGTGCACGAACAGATGCAAACCAAAACAGAACACTTACTCACACAAACACTATTCAGAAACACACACATGCCTCACCACACATGCAGTATTCCCCAGAGTCAGACAGTGTTTAGAGATAACTTTGTAATCATTTGCTTTGGCTTCATGCAGGCGCCAGTCTAGTACAGTTTTGCTCTAGTTGGAGTGCCAGGAAGGTTAGACAATCACAAGTCAATTAAAGTACTTGAATTTATAATTAATCATTTATTACACTGTACTTGACAGTTTTTCAGTCGCCCTGTTGTGTAAAACTTCAGTTACTCTAGCACGACCAGGCTGAAAGACACGTAGCCTGCTACAGATTTTATCTGGCTCTTTTGTTATTCATTATTTTTGTTGTACATATGTAGATAAATTCTATGAGAACACATTTGTATTAGAGAAAATGAGTGCTAAATGTTTGAGAGTTGAAACGAGACTCTAAAGCTATTAGCAGATCTGTGAGACTTAACTTGAGCATTGTGGAGCTAAATGCTAAGGTAGGCTTGCAAACGTGCTCACAATGACATGCTAATGTATATAGCACATATGTTTTTAGCAGCCTCACCATCTTAGGTTAGTGGAGTTAGCATGCATACATAACACACAGCTGTTGAAGTCACCAGTTTTGTACTATGGTCATTAATCAAGGTACTGAATAAAAAAAAATCTGATGATATTGCAAGCAAAAACTTAAAATTTAAATAAATGCACTGAGTTTCATGGCACCCAACTCAACAGTTCTCAACAACCAAAATTTTAACCTCAAACTGGCACTGAGGGGGGAATCGTTTATGATCAGGCCACAGTGGACACCAATCAACTCAATGGAAGCCCTTTTGGGTGGTGAGATATTTCACCAAAGTTGTGAACTGACTGACAGACACACAGAACTACAGCGCCATCTCTTGACAGATGCTGGTAGTGTGGCTAGATTTAACTTGTTAGTTCTGTCTTAGTGACACGATTTAATGACACGAGGATGGTTTGAATCACCTCAAATATTTCTTTGAAAAGTCTTTGCACTGACGTAAATAAATTTGTGATTGACTTATATCTGAATATATTATATTTGTACCGTAAAGAGAGCTAATGAGTACATACACACACACACACACACACACACACAAAAAGAAAAAAAAAACAAATACCCCAGACAGTAGCCCCCTACAAAACAAATAAAGTCTCCTTCAACATGTTCCTCTGTTCTCTTACTCAAAACACGTTTCCGTCTCGAATGCTTCCAACAAAAATTCAACATGTGTGTGTCTGTTTGTGCAGATATACTTGGCCTGTATACTTGTGTGTGCGTACGTGCACACCAAACCTCTGCCCACCCCCGACATGATGGAATGTGTCAGACTTGGGACTGCCAACGCTTAAACCTCATCTCTTATTCACTCGCAGCCCCTCCCGCTCCCTCGCTCCCCACACCATCATCCCCTTTCCCACTGCCCCCGCGCAGGAAATCGCTGATTTATTTTGCATAGCAACTATGAATTTTAAGTGAGTCCTATTAAAAGAGTCTTCTCAGCACCTTCTCTAAATGTTATTGCTCCTTAACAGGGGCTATTTTCTCCATCTAAATCGGAGGCCTTGGCGGTGCGAGTTAACATCAATGAAGCTCGTGTTTGCTCTTCGAAAGAGCTCCAGAAAGGGCAAACAATGACAGCATGCAGGGATTTGTGTGTGAGGATGTGTGCACATGTTTCTGTATTAGAATATTCCTCATTTATGTTTGAATGAATTAGTACATGCCTGTCTGTGTAGGTGTGTGTACAGTTTGTTCCTGTATGTGAATATGCAGCTATGAATACAACTGTGTGCATTTGGAAATGTTTCAATCTGTCTGTGACCTTGTATGTGTGTGTGTGTGCGCGAATGAAAAATACTAAATGTTCATGTGTTGGATATGGCTACCATGCAGTTTCTAAAGTGTTCTACAATCTCCACCGATCTTGGTTGTGCTTCAGTGGCCCGAGCTGAGGTGAGCCTTCTCACTCACTTCCTCCATATCTCATCTCCATGGATCTACTGTGCAGCACTCGCAGGGCCCCGGGCTAAACCTATTCTTTTTGATAGCCCATAATTGCTCAGTTGATGTATACTTTTTAATATCCAGCGATATTACAGGGGCCTGGTAATAAAACACGGGCGGGTGGAGGAGAAAGTGTGAGTGGGAAGAGAGGAGACAAGGGAGAAAGAGAAAGCAGAGAGCGAAGAGAAGAAGGGGGGGGGGCAAACACAAAATAGGGCACACAGGAGGTGACGGAGGTATAGAGGAATGAGACAGGAAAAAACGTAGAGAAGGGTGGTTTCTGATCTTTTGACCACTGAGTCAGGTTCACCATCATCATGTCTGGCTTTCTGCTTCAAACAGAAGGGAGGAAAGTATATGGGTTAAATGTAAGGTAAAACTAGACACACAAATGGCAAGTATGGAAACTAACACTACCAAACTTCAATTTAAATCAACTTGGAGGTGAAACTATCAAAGCATTTGCAGAGTAAATTGGAGCTAAACAAGTAGTTGATTATTCAATAAAGATCGAATAACTGGTAACTACTTAATAGTTGATTCATCGTTCATGATGGTGTGTCCATCACATTTTCCATTTTCAACTGAACATAATGCAGTTTACAATGATAACTGTGCCCAGTTTATCAAATTTTGTATCCTATTTTTAATTTTTTTGTATTCTTCTCATTGATTATGTTGTTACTATAACAATGGACACTGGTAGATTAAAGAGGCATCTAATCAGCTTACAAAGCTAACATTAACCACATTATGCTTGAATACAACGTCTCAGACTGACTTTTTAAAGAGTTCAACTGATACATTTTAAAGATAAGAATCCTGTAAAAGGTGTCTTAAATATTTACCTGATGTCTGTATACGGTGTGGTGCATGGTCATGCTAAAAGACTCAGACTGAAGCTGCATTTAATTAAATTAGCCTTTCATGAAAGCTTTCGCATCTTACAGTAGAGCAGATAAACTAGCTGTTAATCTATACTTTTGCTCATTAGTTTTGGAAAAAAAAACAATAAAAAGAGATATTAAAAGGCACAACTCTTTAAAAAAAGCAATTTAGCAAGTGAAGACTTCAAAAGTATGTATGTATGATAATAATGTAATATCTTTGGGCTTCAGACCATTGGGTTTTTTTTACATTTCATGTAGGCTGCTTAATGATTAACAGATTGATCAAGACAATAATTGGCATATTAACACATAATCATTAGTTTCGGGGCTGATGAGTTATGCTTGAATCCAGCATGAATTAGAAACATAGCACTGAGATGCTTTTTAACATTTCATACATGTAAAAGATCTTCAGTTCTCTAAAGTGCAAAAAAGTTTTTTGTGTTAACGGAATGATCCCCCCCTTTTGTTTTACTTTACAAAAAGGACTAACAGCGAAGTGTGCGCAGACACAGGGAGAAGCAGCACGGACTGATGTATTATGTATAATGCTTAAAATATAAGATGGATTTCTCTAATATCATTTGGGATTGAAACTATTGTGTTAGCAGATTGATTTAACGAAACTATAAAAACATCTGTAAATGGTAAATAAATGTAAGCATTGTTGTTTGCACTGGGGGATTATAAGCACTCAGGACGAACCAGTGTGTAAAATGAACACAAATAGTGAGTTATTTATCTTTTTAATCTTCCTCTCATCGCTGGAAATGGAAGAAACAAAGACAGCCAGAGAGTGCAAATAAAGCGGAGAATCATGCGGACTGCTCTTCCCTTGAGCCCCTTCGTCGGCTTTTAATTGAAGTATTGACAGATTTAAATGAGGCTGAAATGCACTCAAGAGTTCCAGTGTCTCATAATACAACCACACACACACACACACACACACACACACACATATACACACAATTGCACACACTGCATGTGACTAAAATGGACACACTGTCCCATTAATGGAGATAAAAATGAAAAACTGCTGTGATTACACATACACATCATGCAAAAGGTAAAATACACAAGCTGAATGTATGAAAATATCAAACATGCTTGAAAGTAAAGAGAAATGTGTAATTGTACACCAACACACACACACACACACAAACACTGGGAAATGGACATGATGGTGTTGGTGAATGGGAGCACAGTAATGGTCTCCCTTTTTCAAACCACTCATGCGAATAAGTACACTTTTACAGAAAGCATCTTGCGTGTACAAGTGCAGCTTGGGGTCTAAAGGGCATGAAATGTGATCTACTGGTGAGTGACAAGCACGTGGCTGAGCCAGCTCGTCATGACTGAGCAGCCAATCACAGCAGAGGAAAGGACAACAGAATACTGTCATGGACTCAAAGAACGTACAGCTGTTTCCTGTAATGTAACTTATCCTAGCTTTGAAGATGTGCTGTCAATACTAACTGAATCACAGACGACTTGAAGGGTTTAAATGACATTGCAAGAGAAATGTATCTCATGAGTAAATTGACAGAGTGTAAAAAGAGAATTATACATGTTTTTAATCTGTGTTCAGTGTTACTGATGAGAACATTCTGGTGATGTCATGAAGGCATTGTTGCCACGCTTTTAGCTGCCGTATGAAAAAAGATGTGAGAGTCTTGTCATTTGTTTCGGTTGTGAGACATGTAGGTACTGACAAAACACCTGATCAGATAAAGGCACTGAGGTTAGAGATTTTTGTGATTGGTGTTTTTTAAAAAAAGGCTAAATTAACAGCTGATTACTAAAAACTTTTGATATGTTGTGTTATTTGTGGTATTTTAAATTTAAAAAAAAAAATTTATTCAGAGCAAAATGCCGCAGGAATGGTGTATGAGGAATAGATAACTGCAAAATGAAAAACCACACGTTAGGAAGAAGGTAAAGAAAAATTCAAAAGCATGAACAGCAGATTTAATGAGCAATTATCTGACACCCCACATACACACACACACACACACACACACACACACACACACACACAAATAGATCTGCGCCAAATTTAATCAGATAACAGTGACTGAATTAGATGAAAACACCAACAACTCAACTAGAAAATAAAGCAAAACAACTACAGATGCTGACTAAAGAAAACATTTACTGTCTTACACATCACCTACTATATGCTCAACAATGTGCCGTTTGTGGTAAGAAAACAAATAATTGCTATGATTTGAATAACAAAGTGAAAACTCATAATTCATTTTTATAAGAAAAATTACAAGAAATAAATGAAAATTCATCTGAAGAAAAATGTGTTCATGTTAAATAATTAAATAATAAAAACAGATTTAAAAAGCTGCAAATTATGTTGCTGTTCATGTTAATGAAACTGCTAGTCACGAGAAGTAAATGTACATTATTTAGCATCGGTGCTGTCAAAATTCCCTTTGATCGAGTCGAGTACAACATGAAACTGAAGCCTCGAGCAACAACAGAGTGTGTTCAGTGGGTCAACTCCTTCTCCCTCCCTCTCTCTCTCTCTCTCACACACACACACACACACACACACACACACACACACTGTCTCTCTCTCTTCCGCCTCATCTGTGGTCGATGATAGAACTGACTGAAAGGACGAGTAATAGTGAAACCATGCATGCAATCTCAGTTTACTTCTCACATGCCCTTATCTCCCACATCACTATAAGATGCACACAAACAAAAATGTTTACGTAGACACCATAAACAGACTGCTGTTCTTTCTAGTATGGTCCTATATACCGTGGGCATGTTGTTGTTCTTTGCTGTCAAACACACGCACACATACACGCTGCAGCGGGGCCCTCAGCAGGGTGGAGCTCTGCGATTTGAGTCAAGGCGATAGAGAAGAGTCAGGAAAGTTCATCAAATTTTCCTCACATGTATAAATTTTAGATAGCATGTTAAGTGGACAAAGTTCTGGGTCTTCAGAAGTGTCTTCTACTCAACATCATTGTTTCCGCTGCAAAAGTATAGCGACTGCTGCTTCAGAAAGGTCATGAAGTCGGGATTACATGACTCTGTGGAGCTGTCCACTCCACTAAACTCTGGAAAATGGTTGCTCGCTCTGTCTCCACTTTAGAGATGAAGTAACAGCGCAAGTACAGCATTTTCTCCTCAGGCAAAGTGACAAACAGAGCAGAGGACAGGATAATGTTAGCAGAGAGGAAAAAACTAGTTTCAATGAGGTAACATTACTAGCTTTAAGGTCCCTCTGTGATAACCTTAAATTTTTTTTATGGCAGCATTTTTTCATTTATTTTTTCCTTAAATACTTAAGCCACACCCAATAAAAATACATTTACATGGGTAAAAAATGTGCTTGGCGGGTAGATATTTTTGATTGCCTTCAAAAAGTTTGTTGTGGACTCCAATTGGATGCATCAGTCAGTTACAATAACACCCTTTGACCACGCTGCAAAAAACACACCACAGGAAACACCACTGCATTCTCGCTCATGGCCACAAGGGGCAACTCGTCTAGCTGCAAAAAGAAGCCCATTTGGCTGAAATCTTACAAGGAAATGACCCTCCTTCTCACCTGATTTATTTATGGTTTCAGTCACAATTTTAAGTCTTCTTTAATACATTGTGACATTTATTATGTAATTTTCCTCCTGATTGACAAGCACTTTACTGGCACTCTGTGTTCTGGAGTTTTCAATCAGATCCAATCAGGACAGATGCAAAGCAACACGTATGTTTATCTCATTCAAAAACTTTGACTTTCACTTTTGGCTCAAAAAAAACATGTTGATGGCAATCCACAAACTAAAAGGTGATGTTACGATGGCCAAATCCAAACTGTCTTTGGTATAAATTGTATGCGCATGTGTGTTTTCCTTCTTCTATCCCTATTCAATACCACACCATAGACAACAAACACACACCCAGCTTTATCAGTGTTTTTGTTTGGTTTTGAGATGGGAATACACATGTGGAGCAAAATACTTATTTTCTGTCACTCTTGTCAAAAAAAAACATAACCTCACAAAGAGACCAAAAGACCCCCTGGACCAAAAAACTATAAAGGCTCACAAAGGGACTGCATACAGTATCTATATATCTTACTCCTATCTGCTTAGGGAAAGTCTTAACCATAAACAACTGCAGTTCCAATTGGTATTGTATTTTTCAGTTATATAATCTAAAAAACCCTGCATGACCCAAGATTGTGCTTGTTTCTAGTTTGCTTTGGTTAAAATAAATAAATTATGTCCTCAAAAATCAATGTTTAGCATTTGGATTCACTAGCAAGAGTTGAGCCTAGTGTATCTGCAGACGCAGTGTTTGTTCTACACTTGGTAGAAAAAGCAAGAAAAAGGTTAGTACAGCCATAGGCCAACTTGCTGCATAGCAACTGGGTGCTACAGTCAGCAAACTGACCTATGAAAACACAGAGAGCGTCTCTGAGCCCACTGCTGTAGCACTGACAGCTTCGCACAACGGCAGCTCCCAACCTTGTACACTGCGAGGCTTAATTACAGTGACACACGGATATCCACAACATGCCAGCTGATATTAATGATAACAAGTTCTGATCTATCCAGAAGGAGAATTCTACCCAAATAATTTTGTTGGCTTCTCTTTTTACAGAGAGGTCAGAGGCCAGGGTCAGTCACAGCTTCCGCCCCCATCAGACTCACTTCAAACGCAAAGTTAAATGTGTCTTCTCTAACTGTGGTCATGTTTATCATATTTGTGTTCTATGTATTAGACTTTGTATACTAAGAAGAGAAGACAGAGAGAAAGAGAAGGCTGCCCGTCAGAGGGGGTCCTCGTGCTCCAGTTTGATAACAGCAGAACAGGGAAAATGAGCCTCACTCACATCTAAGCACCATGAAAATGAGGAACTACTCCTAGCACTACAGGGAAGATACATGCTAATGCTCACTCGAGGCAGGGGACCTGTAGTTGGGGACATTAACATGCCGACCACTGGAGAGAGCAGTGAGAATGCACATGCGCCCACACAGAGACAGAAACAGACCTACATACACTCACCGGAGAAAACAGGATGATGCTGTCTGCATACAAACACCGTTGTGCATAAAAATGCTCAGTAACTCCTGGTCCTTTACCGTGAACATGGACGCTAGCCTACGCTGTTTTTGTCATCTTCACTCACTTGTCAGGATGTTTAGATGCAAATCCATCTTTGAACTGACCTCATCTCAAGACAGGATCATGACTAAGGCCCGATCAATATGGGATTTTTGCTGCCCTAAAAACAGCTTTGATATCAGCACATGGCAAAAAAAAAAACTACACGCAGTTACCGATATATTTGCAATAAACCAACAGGGACCAATAACACTGGCAAACCCACTTATCAATCAGGCCCTAATAGCTGTTAGTTTGCATCACACGCAGGTTCTTACTTTTGACGGTGAGGTACATGGACTTGCTGACGTCAGCTCCCACGTCGTTGCTAACCTTACACAGGTAGAAGCCGCTGTCGTCCTCCAGCACGTGTTTGATCAGCAGTGACCCGTTGCTCAGCAGCTGGACACGAGAGCCGCTGTTCAGAGGGATGGGCTGAAACTGGGGGACGCCAGCACCTGTACAGGCAGGAAGGACAGAGAAATGAGAGATAAGTGCAAAGACAGTTTAGACCAAGGGTCTCC
>JAQFJB010000023.1:8898407-8908455 GCA_029874875.1 Naso minor
TAATATTACAAAGCTGTACTTAGTTTTATCTTATTTTCTTTATTGTGTTTCTGAAAGCATCAAAAGACTAAAATCTTTTCAAATTGGTCATGCAAGTTGTTGTTTTTTTTCACACTTCAGGGACAAGCATGGAATAAAGGCTTAAGAGAGGGCAGGAAAATGTGTAAAAATAGTAAAAAGTGATGTAAGTTACATGTATTTTGTTTTAAATTTGTAAACAACTTTGTATTAAACTAGATTTGTGGCTATGATGGCAGATTAGCCTCTTGAACATGAATAATGAAAAAGAAAGCCCATGTGAAAAACATTTTCAGGCTTGACTTCCTGCCAGTCTTACTTTATAAATATTACAGATGTAACAGCCACAAACTCCGCCTCACCTCCTGAAAACTCCCTCCACTCCGGTGATTCCCATCCCGTCCACGATGTCTCTGGACAGTCTGAAGGGGACAGTCTCAGGGGTGGGGAGGATCTTCCCCTGCTCAAAGGCCACACCTGAACAACAGAGGAAACAGACACAGGGATGCGAGTTATACCATGAATTCACAGACTGGATTTTATGCTCATATATAATTCATTTGAATCATTAAATCAATAGAATGCATTTTTAACAAACTTTTCCAGACGTACAATGGCTCTACTGAAAAGCTGCAAAAGACTGCTACATTGTCTTCACACAGAGCAAATGAGACAAATAAGGGAATCATTTTACCTAAATCGATGTGCACCAGTTCAGCAGTCTGCTCATCAATCAGAATATTCTGGATGTGTCTGTCGCCCAGGCCCACGATGTAGCCGACTGCGGACACAAAAGCAGAAAAGTCAAAACGAAACACCTAACACTTGTATTCAGGTCCGTCTACAATTAGCATTGCAGCACTTTATGTCGCTTTCATCACATTGTATTTATGTGTCATGTTTTTATTGTGTGTTTATTGAGTTTTTTATTGTCTGAATGTGAGCAGCTGACTGCATTAATTTCCTTCAGGATAAATAAAGTATCTATCTCTCTATCTGTCCCTCTCTCTCTCTCGTTCTTTCTTTCTTTCCATCTGACTAACTAACTAACAGCGGGCAACAACCCACTCAAACACCCAAAGATTTGGTTTGGTGTCAGACTTGATGCTGAGCTGTTGTATATGTGGACATGTTGTATTTGAACACCCAGTGTTGTCTGTACCAATAGAGGATGTGGCCACGCTGCGGGTGTACGCCAGCCGTTTCTCCATCCACACTGCGGGGTCCAGGAATCGTTCCATGCAGAAGTACCTGAAGACGGGACGGAAGTTCCTGCACACCTCGCTGTAGGCCTGCAGTTTCTCATCGAACCCGAGTCTCTGAGACTCCTGCAGGGACCAAAGGGCATGTTGCAGTTACTTTCTTAGGGATGTGAAGAACACTTTTAACCTTTATGGTTTATGACTACGCTGCTACTTTTCAATCCAGCATCACTCTGTGTTGAATGTTCCTGCAGTACCATCATCTTCTTGCGGCAGCTCAGGTTGGTCCAGTCCTGAGGTCTAAAGCGTTTGTGGGCTCCTTTATTAGGATCCACTAGAAACTCCCCGATGGGCACCGTGCCTGAGCACCACTCCAACACGCCGCTACGCTGCGAGAATGGCACCACCTGAGACGAAGCGCGAATGAGACACAAAGCAGGTGTAAATGTTGTTTTTTTTTAAATGCTTTGATGAAAATAAGGGATTACGAGTTGATGGAACAAAGACCAAAGGAAATATTCAACAGAACAACCTGGTGCAGCTTTATAATCCTTTCTGTTCAAACACAGGTTTAAATACATGAATATAATGTGTGTAACCTTGTATTGTCTGATGTTGAGCTTCCTCTTGCGAGTGTCCGTGTTGCGCTGCAGCAGCGTGGAGCACATGCCGAAGACCTGCTGCATCACTGCATCCTGCCGCAGGTCGTCCTGACCCTGTTCACACCCAGAGAACATTAAGTTCACTAAAGCACCCACTCATTTTAACTCTGTATTCAACAGATAGAACAAAAGAATTACATTTGCTTTTCAGACATCTGTTTTGCCCTGTTAAAGACATTAAAACAAAAGACATCTGGTCGTATTGTGGCTGTTTTTTAAATGTAAATTTGTTTTGATGAATAAAAATCTGGTTGTCTTCCTAGACTTATTATTGGACATATTTTCCATGAATTGGCCAATTTTATCACTACAACAGTCTAACCTACTGTCGATACATTTTTTCTGAATGCACCTGTTTTTCCTGATGTGTCTGTTTGTTTCAGTGTTCACAAAGTTAAACAAGTGCTGTTTCCATCCATCCGTCAACAGATTCAGAACATGGCAAATACCAAATGTGAGCTTAAAATGCCTAAATACAGTCCTAATTCCAATAAGGTAAGAAGCGGTGTAACTCAAAAATAAATCTGAATAATAAATATTTTTCTCCATGTCACATTAAAAAAGAAAAATAAAAGTAAGAAAAAGTATATAAATAGTTTTATGATCAGAAAAAAAATTAAATTTCATCATGACTCTCTTAAGGGTCAAAATGGCCAATTATTAGCCTATAAGTGGCACACCCACACACACACACACACACACACACACACACACACACAGAGTCCCCTAAAGAAAGTGTCATTACAAAGGTGTGAAAGCATATTTGTGATTTGTGTTGTCTAACAAAGGTTGTTTTTGTCTGGGTACAAAAACATGATTAATTATTAGCAGCAGCCAAAGTGACCTGGAAAAGAACTGAAGTTAAAGTGGGTCACGGCCTTATCACAGCTGGTCAGACTTCAATCACACATGACAGCAGCAGCTCCACCTCAAAGGGAGGGCATTTGTTAAGTCGAGAACACACACGTAGCCGACAGAATAGAACTTCTACGCACATGTTTGTGGTATAAACTCAACCTCTCTTCCTCCTCAAGAATCAAAGGCCGACTTCTAACAGGGCGCACAGACGTTACCTTGACCAGCTGTCTCCTGCTCTTGCCGTCAGAGCCGACACAGTCGATGATCTTGGGCAGGTTGACTCCTCCAGCCAGGTGATACTGGGGCAAGAAGGATCTGATGGTCACCAGGTTGTCATAGCAACCAGATGGATACACCTATTGAAACCACAAAGCAACACCGTTATCTTGCAGCACACTTGTTAAAAAGAGCGTTGAATATTTATTTTGGTCTGGAGGAGTTTGTGTTTTATATGTGGGGCAGGAACAGAATGATCAAATATTGACTGATTGATATCATCAGAAGTGAAGATAAAAGTTCACGCTTTATGGAGCTTATACTTGACCTTTACTACCAACTAGACCTGTGAGGTTTTACCAAAGTACATAACATCCTGATTGTATGATTTCGAATACTGTCAAAAATAGAGATGCTGCTCTTCCTATTAAACTGATACAGAGATGCTACATTAAGGTGATGTAGAGCACAGTACGCACAAACAGAGGTAAAAAGCTGCTTTTTCTGAGGGAAGTCTCCATATCATTTTATGGTGAAAATCAATTAAAACAGGGGTTCTCAAAATACGGGACAGGCCCCACTGGAGGGGCCAAGAGTAACTGCAGATTTATGAAAGGAAAATAATCGGAGTTTGCCGAGGCATCCTATTCTGCTGACTAAAATTCTACTTTGATTTGGAAAATTCAACCTTTTTTATTAAATGCTTCCCTCAGTATTATTAGTAATTGACAGAAACTGTGTGGTGGACTGTCAAGCCAGGAAGAAGTTGAGAGCCACTGCACTGGATTATCAACTACAAAAAAACACAAAGGGTCAATCGAATTAAATTAAATCTATTTAATTTAATTAAATCCATCAATCTCCTCTTTCAGTTAATATTATCTCAATCTCCATCCGCTGTAAATATGTAAGCAAGGAGCGACTACATGTCTTTCAAACAAAAATTATTCGAGATAAGGGAAGAAGTTTCATTATTTCTCACCTTGATTTCCATTGTTGGAATAACAACCTCATCCAGGTCTCTGATTTGCATGATGGGCTGGTCAGCAGGAATGGGAATAGCCCCTATCATGAAACAAAGACACAAAGTATGACTCAGTAGCTGGACATATAAAACACAGATTTAGCCCCTCTTAACCCCTTTTTCTCACAAATTGATCAAAAATAGCTCTAAATTGTAGTTGGCATCTTCGCTCACTTTGCTCCAAATACTCACTTTTCTCATTCTTGTGCCTGCTGGCGTCCATATAAGCCAGAGTGATGTAGGCATCACACAGACGCTCGATCCCTTGGATCATCTTGGCTCTCGTTTTCTTGATGGCGTTGATGACTTTCTGGGCCACATCTGAACGCTCCTGTACAAGAAACACCTTTGTGAAACAGCACTGGTGGCGTTTAAAGAGCTCTGCAGTGAAATAACTTGGAAAGGCGGTCAAAGGACGAGTTTTCTTGTTCAAAAGCGACCAAACAAAAATATCAGGACTTTCTCAAAGAGAGCACTTCAAATGATAAAGCTGCTCTTATTTTGCAGGATTCAGTGACGATATTCACCAACAGACTTTGCAGTTGTTTTGTGCAAACAAGACACAGCAAAAATCCAGAGAATGTCACTGTGTACACATCTATTTCAAACAGTGACAATATTTGCAGTAAGAGCCAAAGGAAAGTTTATTTGCTTACTACAGAACTATGCGGTCTATGTGAACAGTAACGCAACTAATCAATACTTAAATAAGTCTGGAAAGAGGCAAACAAAATCTTAAGCGATAAGCAAAGAGCAGACCTCACACTGTGACTTGACAAAAACACAGCTTTTGTGCATTTCATCAAACCTTACTGCTTTTGTTTGTGTTACTGCAATGATGAAAATGATTTTCATTCAAGCTACACATGAAACTGAGGGTATCTAATTGAAAATCTCACCAGGTCAAACGGGGACGGTTGCCGCGGAGCACTCTTAGACAGCCGACTCCTGCAGAAGCTCTCGTCTTTGTTGGCGTTGACCAGGGCGAAGATGATGAAGAGTGTGTGGTGAGGATGCTCCAGAGATGCTCGGCAGATCAGCTGTGAGCAAACAAGTGAAGCAGCAGGAATAAAGGGGAATTTACACACACTGCAATCTATAAATACCACAATTCCCTTTTAAAGAAGTGCTGCATTACGTCATTGAGAACATCATGGAAGCCCGTATCCTCAGTGATGCCAGCTGCCATCTTGGTTCCCATGCGAGCAGCCAGCTGATACATGAGAGGCAGAAACTTGTAGGAAGGAATCTTCTTCACCCCTTTCTAGAAGAGAAAATTACAAGCAATGAACTTCCATCATCCTAAGCGGCTTTTATCCAAAGCTCAAAAGCAAAATGGAGCAATTCTGTGTTTCACTAACCTTCATCATGTCATTTACAGCCTTAACATTTGCATTCTCCAGCCAAAGTGAAGCCAGGCGGAACACCCAGGTGTCGTGCTCCTCACCTTCCTCCAGACACTGGATGTAGTTCTCCACCGCCTTACACAGGAAACGCTGCCTGTCGGCCTGCAGGTTGGACAGGGCCTTCTCGTCCAGCTCCAGCTCTCTCTGCACCTTTATTGTGTACCTGTGAGGTCAAAAGAGGACACACACGTACAATCATGTAAATTTAACCCGTGCTTCTCGAGACTGTGATTTAAAGCTGGAAACAAACAGTTAGCAGAGCACAGACCTGTTGGACATCACTTTTCGCTCCTTCATCAAGTCCACTTCCTCTTTGGCTTTCTCCAGCAGCGCCTGCTTATTCTCAAACTCGGAGGAGTTCATGTATTTGTCGATGCTCTGGTACTGAGCGTCAGAGAAACGCGCCAGTGACAGGAAGGCCTCCGTCCGCTGACTCTGCAGCCTGGCGTCCTGATGACGGCCTGAATCCTCCTCAATCACCTCCACAGCCTGAGAGAACAGCGCAGGTTGATTTGAAAAGCTAACACCTTCTCTACCAAAAGAAAGCTAGAGTCAAAATAATTCAAACAGTGTGGCATCATTCTGCACATTTTGTGGCTGAACAGGTGCAGAAACACACACACACACTCATGAAGAATTAAATCTGCACATATGAATCTGCCATAGCTGGAAGAAGAAAACTGTAAACTTGCAGAAGTTTAATATTTTGGTCTTCAGGCCTACTCATTCATCTGGACATAAATGAATAATTCATGTGTGAGTATACGAGTGCGGGTGGCTGGACACCGCCTGGCTGATGGGTAATAACTCATTCACGTCTTTAAGGGAGGCCTCCTATATGTGCATGAATATGTGTGTGCTTCAGGGTGTTAGAGTTACATATATTACACATATTCTGAGACATTTTATTTTCCTGTTAGAACAAGACACACTCTTTACTGCTCTTATGAACATTTTAAAAAATAAGCTTCCACCAGAAAACAGTTCTGTACAGGAGCTGAGTGACTTTTGATTTTTTTTTTTTAAAAATAAAGTTATTCTAGCCAGGTAATCAGGGTAGCATGAGCTTTGTTTTACCCTCTCCAGGTACTTCTCCAGTATTACTCCGGGGCTTTCCAGGCACGTCTCAGCCAGCCAGTTACCACACAGCCTGAGGCACTCAGTGTAGATCGGAGCCACAGCAGGATTAAAGTCCACCTGGCCAAAGGAAAAACAAAACAAAAAGAACACTTCAATGAAGTCTCCTGACATTTTGGGTTTCGCTTGTTTTGTTCTATATAATGAATGTTAATAGATGGTGATATTTAAGTCAGATCAGTTATTTTTGCTTATTTTACAATGTGAAACAAAGTCGCAGTGGACAGCATTTTAAATCAACATTTAGGTTAAGTTCGACTATTGAGGAAAGAGTTTGTGTGCTTGTGTCTGACCTTCTCCTCCAGGTTGTTTATAATCTGTCTCAGCAGGCCCAGGGCTAGTCCCTGCTCTCCCTTTGCCCAGAACACCTGGGCCTCCTCCAGCTGCCATGACGACACAGGGTATAACGCCAAGGACCCTCCACCACCGAGCTGCTTCATCTGGAAGACTGCACGCTCTGCCAGCTGGACAGGAACCACAGCACAGTGAGTCCTCGGTAGATAACTGTTCTCACCATATTCACTTGGAAAATACACACACACACACACACACACACACACACAGCCTAACCCTACTATCTTGGGATAGGTCTTTACTCTAACATTAAATGACATTTGGGGACTTTTGTTTTGTCACGGTAAGGAAAGTGAACCGCCACATTACAACTCGCACGTGTTATCACGCAAGTCAACACACTCACTCATTCAGGTGCTACCTGTGTGTTTCCAGCCTTGCAAGCAAGTCGGCAGAGCTCCATGAGATGATCAGTGAGCACAGAGCTGAGGTACTGGGTGTTGTCGGGGTCTCCCACTCTGGAAATCAGGGTCTGCTGAGCCACAGAGCGGGCGGCCAGGGTGGGCTCCACAAAAGCAAAGTCGCTGTCAGCGAGCAGCTGGGAGTGCTGCCGCCACTGGCTGCAAACTTCCCTCAGAGTCATGTCTGAGAAGGGCCTGGGACAGAAAGTACATGAAGAAAAGATTTATCAGGAATGATTTGAACAAATTCACTCTCCATCAGCATAAGACAAAATGGCAGCAAGCAGAGAATGTTGGATGCTGATATCACCTGGAAAAGAGCTGTTTAACACTTTCGAGTTCCCTGATGATCTGCAGGTTCCTGAGAGCTGGGTACAGAGAGGACACCGCCTCGAGGCTGCCTCTGCAAAGCTCCTCCACCTCTGCGCCCCTGTGGAAACATAAACACGCATACAGATTGATGAATTATTTTGCTAGTGTAAAAGTGAATTGGAAAAAAAATGTGTCAAATTTCATGTGTCTAAATGGTGATGATACCTGGCCTCTTTCATAGTTTCATCAAATGTGGAGAACTCTTTGTCCCTCAGCGCTTGCAGGGAACAAAACACTGATTCGTGGAAGCCAGGTTTGGATTTCTCACTCCTGATACAACGCACAGATTTGGAGGAAAAACAGATATAAAGTGTGAGATTAAATGGGATTCTCTGATAGGGTACTGATGGGTGTTTAGTAGCAGGCAGTGCACTCTCAACTGTGTGTTCACAGCCCTTACGCCTCACCTCTCTGACAGCTCACAGTCCCACTGCGTGTTCCTCCAGGCGGCCTGGAAGCGAAGCTCTCTCAGCTCAGCTCCCCACTCCACCCCTTCACTCTCCAGACCCCTCATGTAGGTGGCGAGGATGCTGCTCAGACCAAAGTTCTGCAGGCCCTGTTGTTGGGGCGGGGAGAGGGAACATTACCACTAAAGACGCAGCACTGTCCTTCACTGAAGGTGTTAAAAGCCGGTGTAATATATAAGAATTAATTTGGGCAAACAAGCCAAATCTGCAGTGTCTCAACAAGTGGAGCTGGTGGTATCTCCACTTTCTGATGAGACAGATCCTGCAGCTTTCATTATTTTACCTCCACAATCCCCACTTGTCGAGTGACATCAGGCAGAGTAGAGTGGAGGTCGTACGAGGTCAGGGCCTTCCCCCACATAGCCTCATGCTCATAGGTTCGAATCCTGTAAATCAGTATGACAAAAGAAGTTTTGTTTTATCAAGTTCGAGTTGAGTATTTTTGTCATTGCTGTAAACAATAAATACCACGTTTTGTAGTACAAAGTAGGTAAACATAGTCATTAGATAAATTAGAAAAGAAAAAAATAGTTGGAAAGAATAAATCAGACCCGATAAAATAGATAATAAAGGGATAATCACCTATATTGTAAATGAAAAATTTACCCAGAGTAAAATAGCTATAAAACAGCACATATTTACAAACAGTTACTTTAATACTTGCAGTGCAAATTGTTTGTTGTAGTTCAGACAATGACTGAAAACAGCAAGGAACAAATAATGATGTAAAAGATGGTGAGCAGGTGTGCGGGTCATATTGATCTGTTTATGGATCACCTTGTCAGCGGACTGGTCATCGTCTCCCCACCACAACCATACAGACTGTCAGGCTCTCCGATGCTCCGATACACCTCAATGAGCAGCTCCTACAAAAAAGTTACAGAGGCACACACAAAATACAGACAGGTGAAGATAATCATGAAAATACACATGGTAGAATAAACCTGCAATGGACTGCACACAACTTTACAGCCACTGGCAGCCAATAAACTGGACTTTGGACTGAATAATAAATGAAAATGTAACTGTTATTATCAGGCCACAATTTTTAAGAGGACACGCCAAGATGAAATCTGTATTAGCAGTAGTTTTATGCTGCTAATTAACAAAGAACTGACCTGCAGACTGATGTTGGTGTCTTCCATACTCTTCTCAGTCAGGCTGGAGATGGTGAAGGTCTGGCTGTTATCGTCAAAATTAATCTTACGTGTTGCTCTCGACTTGGTCCTACAGATTTGTTAAATACATAGAATAATAAAGAAATATGATAAAACTCTCGAAATGAAAAACAGAAAATTCAAGAAGTGATTAATGGATGTTTTCAAGACGCTTTTCATATCACTGTCATTGTCAAAAGGTTTTGTGTACCTGCGACTTTCCTCCATGTTGGCTTTGATCTTGTCGACGTAGATCTCAGTGTACAGCAGGGCGGTGAAATGTGCTGAGCAGGACTGAGCAGCTTTGGCCACCTCCAGGTAGTTCAATTCCAGCCAGAAGTTTGAGTCACACACTGTTGCACAGGAGCTGCTGAGAGAAGGAACCAGGTGTGTTTATATGAATTTACAGAGACACACTGGTCAGCCGTGGCATGCACACATCATGTAAAGTCCAGGTCACTCTGCAAACCTGTCAGTTTGAACTGGTCTCTGTTGGTGTCTGAGATAGTCAACAACAGCAAGCATGGTACGCAGAGAGGTCTTGTCGTACGAGCCCTGGCTGGCAGAATCCGACTCTGTGGGGAAGAATAAATGCAAATCACAAACTAAAAAACAAAGGCATTCATTCACTGTAAACACTAACCGCAGACTTGAACAGGAGGGAGTAGACAAAGAGAAAGACAAATTATCGTTATCATGTGTTATACAGTCATACTTACCAGAGTCAGAGTTGAGTGGTGTGGCAGAGCGACTGGAGGGCTGAACCCTCCTGGA
>JAQFJB010000023.1:8922185-8936302 GCA_029874875.1 Naso minor
TAGTTCATCATAAAAAGCATTGCTGCTATATTCTGTTTTATCTTATCTTCATGGACCTGTTCTGGGAGCTGTTTACTGTGTATGAAAATGTGTAATATTTTCTTATACATGTTGCTTCCCAACAGTATATGAACTTGATAACCACAATAAAGACACATAAGCTCATAAAAATGGTAGACAAGGGATGCTTTTGTTTTCCATTTCAATATAGCAGCATTTTCTCTGCAGAACCATATTGTGTGCCGCAATGACGAATGCGGTCTTTACAAATGGACTGGTGTACTGTCTACCACTTCATTCATCAAATGTGTAGATTACATTAGTATAGTTATTTTTGCCTCTGTGCCTGCTAGTGGCCAGAGGCCTAATTTTTTTTTAGTCTGTTCTTTCCATTCTTGCAATGGTGTGTTTCAGAATGTTTAGCTTTTTTGCAGCAATATTTCTTCTTCTTTTTTTTTGGTCTTTTTTTTGCTTGTCATTGGTTTTGATTGTTGTTGAACCATGTGTTGAAACTCTCTATTATTTCTCTGTTCTAATACGTGTAAAAAAAAATTTAAAAAGTATTTATTCTCAGTAATATATTCACCAGGATCATACGTGAAAATAGAGTTATAACTTCTATTTTGGAAAAACAAACAAACCTTTTCTTTAAATCTTAATCTCCTACATTAGTCTGTCCAGACAAGGATATAAACAGCAACTTGATTGGGTGGCAAAGGCATGCAATAAGTGTATTATGTATTTCTAATGATCAATTTCTGTATTACCGTAAATAAAATAGTTAGCTATAGCTAACCACATTTTATTGGAGATATTGCCTCAGAATAAATACAGCAATGTCAGAAATGCTTTGGACTGTGTTACACCTCTGGCAGTATGTAGAACAAATATTTCCTATGTTTTTTCACCGTTATCGCTCAGGATTGTTTTGGACAGATCTCAGCAAACGGTTATTTTTCTGCAACCTTCAGAGAAGCTTTAGGGAATGTTCCCTAAATTCTCTATAAATATCTGAATATTTTAAATGATATTTGAAAGCTGAATGGTTGTTGAAAATTAGAAGGAATTTTGAATATTTTGATGTTTGAATGAAGTTTCTAGCTAAAAGTATGAATGAACAGCAACCTTTTGAAAATTATGAAATTTTGAACATTTTCTCATTTACTTTGAATGGGAAATTTCAGTCCGAAAATGTGGAATATATGAAAAAAAGCTCTTATCTCTGCTAAAGGTTTTTCACATTCTGCTTTTTTGATTTCCTCTCTGTTCATCCAGACTACCTCTTTTGTTTATTAAATGTTTGTCTGATCCTAAAACAACTTTCTGTTCAATATTTAATATTTTGAAAGGTTCATTGTACCATATTTACAGATTTTTACGTACTTCAAAGGTTATTTATCTTAAATTGTAGTCTCCACATCTTCTTGGTTCTTCTTTTTCTTCCTTTCTTCTCTGGTTATACCCTCTCTTATTTTCTAAAGGTAATCACCAAGTGAATTAAGTTAAAAACTGCAGAAAAAAGAATAGTAAGACCTGTTAAGCACCTACACAAGTAAGATAGACATATTTTAGAAAAATCATCATTGACCAGGAACTAAAAAATAAGCATCTATATAAATACAATTTTTCAATATATGTAATTATCAACACACATTTCGGATGGTAATGTATTTTACTTGCTTAATTAACCAATGCATATCATGTATGTATGTCCATGAGACCTGAAAACAAGATGAATTTGCTGCCTTTGAGTCCAGACTAATAAGTCTATGTACCCACAAACGATTTAAACACTGAGTTATTGACGTCTCTTTCCCAATGTTACCTACTGGGAAAAAGTCTTTTTGGGCCAAATGAAAGCACGTGACCGACGCCATACTTGCAGTACTACGGTGCTTTCTGGATCCAGTTCTCCAATACATCCATATTCCTGCAAAAATTAAAAAACTTTGCTCATTTTGTGAACAGACCCCAGAAGATTTAAATCACCTATTTTGGTCATGTCCCCACTTGTGTAGCCTACTTTTTGGCAAAAGACCTGTGCTTTCATCTGTCAGCATGTTGAAATGAATTTTTCACTGGCTTACAAAAATGTATTTTTTGGTTTCTTCTCTGTCCCACCCCCAAATCAAATCAGTATTACATAATTAATTCAATTCTGTTTCTAGCTAAAGCCCATATCCACAAATGTAAATTCTCTAACCAGAAACCATGTTTTCCCCATTTTAAAAATGAATTCTAACAATATATTAATTAATCAGCCACTCAGGAAACAAGAAAGTTATTAAAACTCCAAATGTATGTACACTGTTTAATCTATGAATTGAGGTATTCTCTTGGTATGTAGGCTACATTATCTCTGTATTGTCATTGCTATGCTTGGTGTACCTTACCCACATCTCCTGGTGTTACAGCTGCTGTCCCTCTCATTATACTTCGTATCCCCTCCATTTACATGATAATATATATATGTCTGTGTATATCTACTAATTGAATTATGTATGTACTAATTGGATTGAAAACAAACAAACAAACAAAAAAAACATCCATTGAGCTGACCCAGTGATGACCTTACATCACTTCCTGGTCGTCTGTCTGGTAGTGGGTGTGCCAACCTTAAAATACACGTACTGCTCTGTCGCGTTTTACTTTAATAAAGTAATAAAAGGCATGTTTACGTTTTATTTGAACTATTACTCTCCCATTTTTGTCTATAGCAACCTGTTGAGTGAAGTAGACCTTGACATTACAGATTGGACTACAAGTACCGTTACTCCAATCGGCAGATTAGGTTGAAACTTCCGGGTTATACGTGCTTGAGTTCCCCGCCTTTTGAGTAAGCAGCAGTGCCCTTAGGACGTCGCCTTCACAATAATGCTACGGACGGTTTTTGAGTTTGACGCCGTCTAAATGATCTCTGACAGATTTTTGATGAACATGTAGCTAACTCTTTCCTACTTCTGTCTTTATATCAACCGACAGGCAGCCATGTTGTTACCGTCAGACGTCGCTCGGCTTGTTTTGGGTAACGTTAACGTTAAATCTGATGAAGCAAAGCAAAGCTTAGCTGTAGCATTAGCCAACAGTGATACTAAAGTGTAGACAGGCGGTTTAAAGCTTACATTCCTTAACTGTTGACTAGTCACCGGCAAATATGCAGGTTTTTGGATTACTGAAAGTTTGAGATTTCTTGTACCGCTATATTTATCTAACTGGGTGTCGGTATGTTTCCTCCTACAGGTTATCTCCAAGAAGAGGGATTAACCGCTACAAGCCAAGCTTTCATTCATGAGAGTCCAAATCTTAAAGAGTATGCGGACCACACTATTGGAGATGGGACCGTTCCTGCTTGTGTTTTTGTATGTATGCCCTCTTATCTAATAGGCCCTTTCTGAAAATGTTAATGTAATATCATGTGCATGAGAGTACAAACAGCTTTTATGGTTTATTGCTTGTCTCCACACACAGTCCATCTTTGGGAAAAGCCTAACGACCATATTAAATGAGTACATGGCTACAAAAACAAAAGGTGAGTTAATCTGACATTGTCCTCTTCATAGAATTCACCGTTCTTAATGTATTCACCTTTTTGTGTCATGATTATGTTGTTTGTAATTTGTCTATTTTTCAACAGAGTCTTGTCCCGAGGTACCTGCGGTGATGACCTCGCTGTGGAAAAAGCTGGATTATACACTCAACCAGATCAAGTAAACATCTTCTAGTTTCGTCGGCTAAATTACAGAAATATGTATGAGTGAAAACTAATTACAGTGTCCAGTCTCAGTCGAGGTCATCACTGATGTTCCTGTATTCTGCTATTTATTTCATTAGGTCACTGCAGAACACCCCCAACATTTCAGCATGTCAAAGAAGTAAGTCTTTTAATTTTTTGTTCTTTTTTTGATTTTATGTTCTCTTTTGTACTCTAACGAAAATCCTTCCTGACAAAATGTACGTTACATCTACATAAGCATATAGTACTGCAGAGCAAATGGCACTGTTTCCTATAAGCTTTTATTGACACCCACCCAGGAAGATTCAACTCAGCCAAATATTTTTGTGTGGTCAAATCTGTATGTGTTAATAAAGGCTCACATGATTTAATTTCTGTTGATGCATTAACAGGAGTTGTAGCTATACAGATTTGAAATATCTGACTGCTTGATGAATGGCTTTTGAAATCAGAGGCGTATTGTCTTATGTGAAGCCTTTTGCATCCCCCCAAAAAATCCCAAATAACAGAATACATTCACAAAATGTGATAAATACTGTGTTTAATACATTAAAGGTGGCATCACACACTTGTTACAGGCTTGTTTTTACCTACATCTGTTCTTTGCAGTACGTTCACGTGTTGGATTGGCAAGACAGCGGAGTTTGGCCGTGGCTTCATCAGGAGCCATCATCTGCTCATCAGTTTCTGAAACGAGCAGCTCCATCATCAGCCCGGCACACACCTCCCACAGCATGCTCGGGCCCTCTACCCCTGCATGCTACACCGCCCAGCACACCCGAACAGCTGCCAGCAGCATCGCACAGCAGCAGATCCATGACATCAGACTAAATACACCTAGTCAGTAAAAAAAAAAAAAAAAAATCACTTTAAAAATATGCCTTTAGAAATTTTTTAATTGGATAAAAAGTAAAATACTAGTGGTCACTATTGCTATATTGTAGCGGCTTAGCATTGCTGATTTGATACAGTAGAAATGTTAAAAATAAGCTTGATCTTTAAGTTCTCTTTTTAGTCATATTTTGACTTGCTTGTAAACAATCACCAATCACAACAAAATGTTTGACATAATGTCTCCACCACAGGAGACTCGCCTGTGCAGATGATTGTTTCAGAACATCGTTTAAATCAAGGCCCAATGTCTCCTGGAAGAAGGAAATGGTAAGGAAGATTTTTGTTACTGCGTAATAGACAGTGAACAGCCCATTCATGTGAGAGCACTAAAGACTGTCTCTGTTTTCCTGCTAACCCACAGTGGCTTGAACAAGCTTCTTTCTCAATACCGAACTGAATTACAGATGTAGATGTTAATAAATAGGCTTTTTTTTCCCTCAGGGGAGACATTTTGAACTGCCCTTTTACAACTCAGGGTTGTACAACAAAATGAAAGTTGTATTACTCTTTTATAGTTACTAATAATCATTGATGGCATACTATTATTTTAAATGATAAGTAGCTGTCTGAAGCTTAATGCTCGATTCTGTTTAATGTCAGAGATGTTATTGTCGTGCATCCTTGTGCGTGTTTGGCTGCCATCTCTCTAAAACCTTTCTACTGTGTTTAGGGATACCCCCAGGAAGAGGGGAGGTGCTGTCAGTGGGTCCAGTGGCCCCGGCAGATGTGCCACAGCCTCCAGTAGCCTGAATGCAGAACCTCAGCTCGAGGAGGCAGTGGATGAGACCTTTCCTGTAAGAATATCTAAACAGACAGGAAGTGTTTTTAAACCATCATCTTGCGAAGCAAATTAGAGCTTAATTATCTGTAGATAATCACCTCTGAGTACACCTGAAATAAATGTCTTTTCATTTGTGATTGAGAGTGATGAATGACAAGCTGCTCTTCTCCACAGCAACTGGTGATACAAAGTGCCCGTGACAAGATATTGGGGGACAGGTCATTACAGGAAAAACTTGCTGAAAACATCAACAAAATCCTCGCCAGGTAAGTGTCAAGTTGGAGCTCTGCATTACTTCACTGCCTTTGATGTAGCGGTTGTATGTGATGATCTGTTGTTTGTCTGTGACAATCAAAACTTGTTACAACATGCTTTAATATGACTTTCGCCTCTGTTTCATCTCTAATATCAGTGATCCAGTACCCCAAACATCAAAGACCTCCTCAACTACATTGGAGGCAGACCCATCAATAGATGAAATTCTGGGATTGCAGGTGCTGGAAAAATTTATAACTGCTAATGTAACAGTTGAATTAAATGTCTCCCCTTCAACGTGTTCCTCAAACATTTATCACATTTTCCCTGTGTGTCTTTCATATTTCCTGACATATATTATTTGGTGCAGGGTGAAATCCACATGAGTGACGATGCCATCCAGGACATTTTGGAGCAAACGGAGTCTGACCCAGCTTTTCAGGCTCTCTATGACCTCTTTGATTACAGTAACTATGACCTACTTTGCTTTTATTTTGTTTGTTGTGCAGAGTATTATTGAATCACAATCATTCTTCAGTTGGGAATGAAATCACATTAAAAAGCCATTTTGTAACAGACCTTTTATAATATGTATTTGCAGATAAAACTAGATTCAATGAAGGAGAACCAGAGGATGGAGATATTAGCTGCTCTCCAGAGGAGAGTGACACTGCTGGACCTTCACCCGTGGTCAGACCCGTCCAGAATGATGATCCAGGTATTCTTACAATCTAATAATAGGATCTGACAAGAAGGAAAGAAAGATGTCTCCTTAGCTTACTGTCATCCATCTCACACAGTTTATGGAACGTTTCCTGAATTTAAACTTTCAGATAGATGAATACACTGCAGATACAATCAGATATATTTTTTATAATACAACACAGTGAATACATTTACATTCACCCTAGTATCTCTGTCATAATAAGGTTTATAGGAGTGTCCTTGTTTTGTTTTGTGCATGCAAAAAGCTTATGGTCTTATCCCGGTTTTGAGAAACTAGGATATACTGCCTTCAGTATTCAGACAGAAACCAGGGGGCTATTGCACAAAAGTAGAATTAAGAAATCCAGGACAACTGAAAAAGTTAGGCTTGACCTATTCTAAATAAGTGCATCCTGGCTAAATCTGTTGCATGTTTGCCAAGCCAGGATAAGAAGGTGCGACTATGTCAAGCCTGGTCTAAGTAATTCAGATGAGCGCACGTTCACGGTTTCTTCTATATGCTGTGAGATAGATCGTAGATTTACTGATACAAAAGTAGAAAAGGGGTGTGCCGCACATTTCTCATCAAGTTAGCAACACCTTTTAATGAAACTTATGAGGAGGTGTAACATATTTTATGTAACAACAAAAGTAAGCTAATGAGTAAAACACAGAAGGCTGCGGAATGACTGTGAAACACATTTACTTCTGATTGGAGTGGCAGCTGACTGCACAAAAAGGTAACAAGATTAATAAAGTTTGGCTGTTTGCCTGGTCTGGAGCAGACTATCTGCAAAGTCTCCATTGTTACTTATATGTCCCTGCTTTTGTGTAAACGAGTCAAGGTGAAGTTCAGCCAGGATAGCTGGAAAATCCTGGCTTAATCCCTAATCTTGGTTTTGTGCAAGAGACCCCAGGATTCTATGGCATGTAAACTAGGGCTGCACGAGATATTGAAAATTTATCATCATCGCAATATTAACGTGTGCGATAGACATGTCTCAGAAGACTACTTAAACTGCGATAAATGGGTTAATTTCACGTGCCATGCATTCAGATGCTGTATATCAATATATATGGCCAGTCAGATAAATTACTGCTAATGCAAACGGATTATTTTCTACAGCTGCAGCTTTGCATTAAAAGCATTTAACTAGCAAAATGCCACTTAACATTTATTTTGAAGTGACTGGTACGCTAGTTACAGGAAATACAACAACATGTTCACTTAGCTTGGCTAGCTAACCTCTAAATGTGCTGTAGAGCAAAACAGCAGTCATTTTTGGCATTTGTTGACACCGGATCAATTTAAAGTATGTGTGTAAGTAGTTTTGTACCGTCTGTGAAAGTAACAGAACAAGAATGTAGCTGTGAGATGAACCACTGCAAGTGGCAGGTAACAAACTAACATTACCATTATGTCTCTCTTAGTCAAGTTTTCCACCTCTCTATTAGCATCCAAAATATTATGAAGTAGGTGCAGTTGCATTTGCTTTGACAACTGACATTAATTATCTGCCATCGTACGGTCCACAGACGACTGTTCTCCTTACTCTTGTCATATTATCAGTGAAATGTCACCCCATGTGTCTCTAGCAACTTTGTGCAGCCTCTCAGCTGCTGGTCTTGCGGCTGCTGCTGTATGTATAGAGCATCAGTCTGTCCGACAGTAAGGATATTGTTTGCACAGTGGGCAAGTAATGTTAATGTAATCAGTGTATGCCGCACTACCGTGTAAAACCGTGAACACAGTGGCAAGCTCTCAACCAGGTTACACTGTCATGTCTTTGAGCTGCTGGTCAGTGTGACTGTTAGACATACTCACACTGTCCGGAGTCTGTTAGCAGCACAAATCTAAAGCATAGAGGCATTAAAACTGTAAACTACTTTTGTATTTGTCTATGTTATAAAGTTTAAATGTTTATATGATAAAAACTAATAAAAACTTAACTTAACAAAAAAAATATCGTCATCTCAATATTCAACGCCATTATTGTATATCGCAAGTTTTCTTTATATCGTGCAGCCCTAATGTAAACACATTATCCAGGTTTCTGAACCATCTCACACTTACCGAGATGGTGAGTGATCAAGATGCACCTACAGGCAAAGGTTAGGAAATTTTAGATTGAAATGAAGATGGAGCTGCCTAAAATACACAGATTGCGACAGATTTGTCATTTAATCTTCTATTTTACTTGTCAGGCACGACACAAGGAGATGGTAATGCTTTAGATACAGCACCAATGACTGTGAAGATCAGAGCTGGACAAGAGCGCAAGATCAGAAAGGCAACCGCTCCCACAGTGTTCAAGAAAACCATTCTTAGCCCCAGAGGCAGAGCATCCAGAATTGAAAACAGTTCAGCCAGATTGTTAGTGAGTCAGTGGGAGCACCGAGAGGCCTCACCTGCTGCTGTTGACTCTAACAGAAAAGAAAAAGGCTCACTTTTCGATAAAAGTGCTTTTGCAACACCAATGGATGTCGATGAACCTTCAAATACACCTCCCCCTCCGTCAGATAGTACAGCCACTCAGGAGCCTGCCCCTAAGGACAGCACCTCCACCCGGACTGCCATCAGTGAATCAACTGCAGTTTCCTTGTCAGGAGCCTCCACTGCATTTCCTGTGCCAGAGGAGACATCCGCCTCTAATGTGGACAAAGGACTGGAGCATAAACAAGCACAAGGATCTGAAAAACAACCTACTACGGTTCCTTTACCAATGACCAGTCAAAATGCTTTTTTGTCCCCTGTACAAGTTGACTTGAGCAGCACTCCAACTGTTGTCCTACCTCATACATCAGTTTCAAGCAGTGAAGGAGTCACTCAGCCAGTATTTACTTTTTCATTAACATCTGAATCTTCCTCTTTCACGTCTGCTACCGCTTGTGCACCATCCACAGCAACACCTGGCCCATCCACATCTTGTTCTACCTCTGCAGTACATAAAGCTACACCTGCCTCATCCACATCCGCCACCTATTGTGCCCCAGCTGCTACAGCACCAGATCCTCAAATCACAAACCACACCTCTCCGAGCAAGGCTGCAGCTGATTCTAATATAGTTTCTTTGAAAATTATCATCAGCGATACCCAGGATGAGGAATCTTCCAGTGACCCAGCCTTGACTCAGGCAATTTCTAGCATTTCCGGAGACAAAATCCCCACCATCTACCTTTCCTCACCAGCTAAGTTCCCCGCATGCCCTGGCACACCGAGGGCCAGTATGGATGAGGCAGCACAGGCAGTAAGTGGCTTGCAAAGCTCTGAGGAACATGCGAGTCCTCTGAGCAGCAAGGCTAGTTCTTTAGTGGCATCCCCATTAACAGGAACATCACAGGTCCAGCCAAACTACATAATTCAAGTACCTTTAGACACCACTACTCCTGCCCTCCAAGGATCCACAGCCAGCTATATCCTTGTGACTGAACCCCCAACTACAGATGCTCAAACCAGACAGGTGGTACTGTCTGCAGGTGTCTCAAAGGGACAGCCTTTGCCCACCAACCAGTATGGGGTCACAGCAGTCACGACACCAACTCACTCTCAAGGCTTCTCCACAGGTGAGAGGAAACTTAACAGACGACAACAGTGTTGTCTTACAGTTTTAATATTTCTTCAGGTGATTTTTTTTTTTAAAATGTAGTGATAGTACTTAAAAAATAGACAAAAACAAATCTTTGTTCTTTATGTACAGGATCTACTCTCATCTTACCATCACCTGTTAAACCCTTGATGCTTCCTGTTTCAGTTGTGGGGCAGAATGCTCTGGGGAAGCTCCAGATGGTGTCCAATCAGGTAACATACCTTTATCTGCTGTTCTTTGTCAAGAGCTATTTCCTTTCTTACCATTGTCACCAGAATGATAAAATGCTTCCTTATCAATCTGGTGACCAACCTTTGGTTCATAACAAAGTATCTTTAGATCTAATGGGCTGATTCCATGAAGTTTACTATGCCCACGTTGCTATTTTGGACCAGACTGACACCTTACTAAGTAACAAACTGTCCAAGCTGAAGGCAGTTTTCTTGCTATTTTTGTTTCCAAAACAAAAAAAATCCTGGTGTTGTTCACTGATCCTCCTGTGCAACTGATAGAATTAAATGATAGCAACATTGTACGTATTGTCTTCAGTCAGTCTGAAACTTTTAATTGATTATCACAATGGGTAATAAACATTGCTGCCCAGGAGGGCCTGAATTGCAGTAGTCATTTAGCAACGTCCAGAACACTAAAATATTCAATTTGATTTATTTACAGCTTGTTGCCATACCGAAAGCAGTACCAGTTCAGCTGTCAGAAACTGTCAAGGCCAAATCTCCTGCAGTGGCAGTAAAATGGTCTACAATTGGTGGTAGGTCAAAGGTTGACTTGTAGCAGTGCTCTATCTTGGCTATTGGTAGATAATTATATTTATATAACAACAGGCCAACAGTAATAGTATTATCCTCATACTGTATTTTATCAAAGGAGGTCCATAGTGTTGCTTTACTTTAATGTCAAAGCTTTACTTCTCTGACCATAATTTTCTTAATTCCAGGCACTGAGCAACATCGAGTTGGTAAGTTTGTTCAAGCTGTGTCACCTGAAAATAAAGGCCAGCAGGATACAGCAACGGGTCCTAAACATAAAAGGATTTTATGTTTTGACTCTCCTGCAGAAGTTCAACCACAAACTGCTAAAACAACAAAAGCTACCTTACCACCAGCTACAAATACATGTACATTGCAACCTGTCCAGCAGACTGAGAAAGTAAATACACAGTCGACCTCACAAACAAAGCCCACTATCTTGGGTGGCAACAAGCCCAAGAGGAGGGTACAGACTGTCAAATGCCCAGCAGATCCCCTGATGGATGGACGCTCCATGATGGAGGTAGAGAAGCCCAGACCCCCACAACCGAACCAGAAAGATTCTGTTAAAAAGAGCTCACGCAAACAAGATCATAGCCTCCTTAACCCAGACTCCCAAAGTACAGGTACTAGCAGGGTTCGTTCTCCTCTGCCTGAGACTTTGGAAAAATCAGAATCAGGAAAGAGAACCGAATCACATGACAGGAAACAGAATCGTGGTAAGGATGGTGATGTTGCAAAGGCTAAGGATTCTCATAGTTCTAGGTCATTGTCCTCTGAATCGGCACTCAAATCAGGATCTAGAAAGGAGAAAGAGGAGACCAGCAGGAAAGAGCCTGCAGAAAAAGCTCCTGCCAAATCACGCGAGGGGCGTTCAGAAAAGAGGACTCCCTCTCAGGAGATGCCAAATGTGACAGCCAACAAGGAGAATGAAATTAAAGGTAGCATGCAAGAGCAACAACAGTCATCACCATCGTCCTCAGCAGTAAGAGACTGCAGCACTCCGGCTGTCACCCAGTCTACATCTAACTCTCAATCCAAGACTCCAAAAACCCCCTCAAAGACCAGCTCCTTGGCCAAACAGGCAGCTGAAATGCTGCATGACATCCAGGGCCTCCACTCTCCTTCCACCCCACTCAAGAAACAACATGCAGGCAGTTCAGATGTTAGCCTTCCCCAGACCCCTGGTTCTGGTTGTAACGAGGAGGAGACTGCTGATTGTGCAAGGACTCCTTCCAAACAGAAGAAGGGTAAAGATGGAGAAGGAACTCCTAAGCGTCCAATGCCTTCCAACACCCCAGATGTCCCCAGCTGCAGTCCAGCCAGCGAGGCTGGCAGTGAGACAAGCATCAATATGGCTGCACACACACTCATGATTCTTTCTCGTGCTGCCATTGCCAGGACGGGCACTCCGCTGAAGGATAGTTTGCGTCAGAAGGAAGTAGGAGAAAAGGAGACCACGAACTCAAAGAACTCAAAGAAACGTAAACTCTCCTCTGCCGCAGCCAGCCCGCCTGCAAAGAAAGACAGAGTGAGTACAGCAGGATTTGTATTTGCCATTCATTTTTTCATATTCTCTCTCTACTTGAATGTTCAGTTGGTGTTGCTGTAATCAAAGGCAGACAGTAGTTAAAACTCCCACAGCCCTATTAGTCTGTCAATGTGCTCCGTCTCCGGTCAGCTTAAGTTCTAGTAATGACCACAAGCATTTTATCCTTGATGAGAGATTGTGACAATTTTAACAGCAGAACTTGATTTTGGTTTCAGTTTTTTTCATCTAAATGAGAAGTTCTTATGCAAACTGTCTGACAAACAAGTAAAATATAATACCTCATCTATGCTATTAATGAAGTGGACTTTTGATATTTAGTTTTGTCATGTAATTCTTACTTTTGCTTTGAATCTTCAGGAAAGGAAGAAACTTATTGACTGCTTTCCTCATGACTTGGATGTGGACAAGTTCCTGTCCTCACTTCACTATGATGAGTGAAACCAGACACACCAACAGGAAAGGAAGGGACTACCAAATCACTACCTGCTTAGGTTGCTATCCAGAAATAGAACAAGCTCTCTGCTAAACTGGTGCCTATGGTTCCTATAATAAACCTTGCCTGAGACCTTATAAGCCTTAATGTCTCCGTCAGCCAATAAGGGACTCTGATTCGATTGTCGAGTTTCCAATGGGGTTGATCTGCATTAAATCCTGTTAGATGCAGCAGCAGTAGGGCAACCACAGTACTTTGCTGTATTCATGTTTTTTATTTCATACTGATTTCTGTTTTAATTATTGTTTTGTAGCACATCAGAACAAAGTTTTTGGAAGCGCTTAATGGATGCAAGTTGTGAAAATGGGGATTTAAAGCATTTTGTTGGTCAATATTTGACTCCAGTAATAACCAGTAAAGCTAACACTGACAGATGTGTGAAATACACTTTGGGAAAAGTCTTTACAGACCATTTTAATAACACTGAATGAGGAGCTCATTAATTGAAGTCTAATTGAAAACTGAAACTGTGAACATAATTTTTGTGGGAAGCAGGTGTATATATGTGCTTTGTTTTTATGTTTTTTGTTTGTTTTGTTTTTTAACAAACAGAGGCACTCAGTGTGAAAATGGCTGCAACTTTTTCAACATGCGTATTAGATTTATTCAAACTTGTAATCAAACAACGAAACAGTCTTGTGTTTTTCCTTCCTCGCCATATACACATTGGCTTCAGTTCTTGTTCACGTCTTTAAAGACAGAGGCTTTATTTAACGTCACATGGGAATTTTGAGGAATGCAAGAGCCCAAAGTCTTCATGGGGAATGAGACAACAGGAATGTATAATACCAGATGTTTGCGTTCATCTCACTTAGTTCAGTAGATTTTGGGTGTATGTTGCTCATTGTCTGAATAAATTTTATGTAGTTTGCTGCTTTGCCGATCCTTTGTGACAAAGTCTAAAAGGGTTCGAAATAGAGTTGAAACAATCAGTTGAATAATCCATTCATCAGTCGAAACAAAATTGCTGGCCAACTATTTTGATAATGCATTAATTGTTTCTGTCATTTTTCTAAGAGGAATAAAAAGAATAGCCAGTTTAACCCTTTAAATGTGAGGATTGGCTGTTTTTTTTGTATCATTTATAGCTGAGGAGCCTTGTGTTCTGGGCTGTTTGGACAAAAGGAATTTAAAGATGTCACATTTGACTCTGGCAAATTGAGAAGAGCATTTTTTTTTTCACACTTTTGACATTTCATAGAGTAAACGATTCATCGATTATTTGTAGAAAATAATCGTTATTTGCAGTCCTATTTCAAAAGGTGAGTGATTCTTTGAAAATGCTTGTCTGGTTTTACAACTGCATGACTCGAGCTAAAAATATATTAATATTTAACCTTTTTATCAATG
>JAQFJB010000023.1:8977016-8987445 GCA_029874875.1 Naso minor
ATATATATATATATATATATATATATATATATATATATATATATATATATATATATATATATATAGTCTTTATTATACTTGAATTATTATTCAAGCATCTAAAATGATCAAACGTTAATTCTCATTTTGTTTTTACCACCCTGACTTAGGCATCACAAGCCATCTGGTTCTATTTGAGAGAATCAATATCATCCCTCATAGTTAAATGGATGTTTTTATAGTTAAATATATATTTCTGTAAATTTATAATTAAGCACCCATCAGTTACAAATAACGTTATGTTAACATGTACTATCTAAGCCCAGCCCCCGTGGGGCCACCCTCCCTCCACTCTCATTTTTGGATTTAACTTTGCGCTCCACCCACCTAAACCAGACACATTTATTTAGTCTGTAACGTTACACACTGAGAAAGTTATTCCCCAGTCGGAGGAGGAGGAGAAATTGTGACAGCCCATCTCCAAACCAACAACCCAGTCTGCTTTTGAAACAGTAGTCGGCGTGCTGAGCCAGGAGCTAACAAGAAGCTCTCTCTCTGTGAGACCTGGGACACCGAGGCGAAGGGGAGAGCTCATTCCACAACACGGCAGTCCTCCATGGCACTGTGCAACGGAGACAGCAAGGTCAGTGGAGCGGGGGAGTACCCGTTCCTCCGTTACTATTGCCCGGTCGACTTCGTTTAGGACCCTCTTGGCTGGTGTAGTACCCCCCGGTTAATTACGGCCTGTGTGTACTTCAGGGGAAAGTTAGAGAGCATGTAACGTTACCACCAATTCTGCTAAGGAGCAACGAGTAAGCTGTAAGCCTGTTGCCATATTACATTAACATGTTGCTCATAGCTGCTGACTAACGTTAGCAGGGCAGGATATCTCAACGATGTTTATCATAAATAAATCATAGTCGCCAATAAACGTGGTTGCCTTATGATAGATCCTCCCAAGACCCTTTGCCTCCAAGCACCGCGTGGGTTTTAGCATAGCTCCGCTAACTTAGCCAGCCGCTCACAAGACGTGCTGCTAACAGGCTAATGGTGATTACTCGCTAACAGTTACTGTTTATACTATTCGTAGGCTAGCATGCTACATAGGTAGTTTGTTAGCTAGCTGAAGCCGGGCAGCTGGAATCAGTAATGACACTGCTGAATACGAAAATGTAGGATTTTGACAGCTTTGGCGTTCATTTTGGAAGTGACATTGAGATGGTGGCGAACTAATTAAATTCATACGCCTGCTGTCATACACTTTAAGCTAACGTAATGGTAACTGACAGTTATGCTAACGTCGCCTCTAAGCTAGTATGAGCCTAACTTACTTTCGATTACCGGGTCTGACAACTGGAGCCAATATTGCTCTGTTACCCGCCGATTACGTACACTTTATTGTTACACTGACGATGTTTTTTTGTGATTATAGCTGCTATAACTGCAGTGATTGTTTTCACGAAGATTCGTCAATTCTGTGTACCTCCAGATATTCAATCAGAGGTGATGGGTAGCTCAGTGTTGATAATAGAAACATCTACGGCGGAAGTGTTTCAACTAACCACGTGGGACTGTGTTTCTTCTCTACTCAGTTTTGTTGTTTATGGAGATTAATAAGCTGTCTGACTTCTTTCTGGCTCTTGATCTTAATTTTGTCTCCCAAAACTCGAGAATATGTCAAAAAAGTAATAGTTGACATGAGAAACAAGATACCCCCTCAGGAGTTTGAACAACCCTGACCAATGTTTAAATGAGGACGCTCACTAATGTCCTTGACTACCTTGTGGGTTTCATGTGATTCCACTGATGTACTGAATGGTTGCAGCACGTTTCTCAAGAATGACTGTCAGTAGCTCACATGTCTATAATTGTGTTAACTCTTATTAAGTCACATTTTCCACATGGCGGTCAGCGGTTTAGCACAGTTAAGTTTGGGAGTAGTGAGTAACCTTACAGGACCTCTCACCCAAACCACCATTTTGCTGACACCATTAAAACTAAATTATTTGTGTGGTGTTCCTGCCTGCTGGTGTGAAAAAGCCACAGGTACACTTTCCTGTCCGCTCCGCTCAGCACAAACTCTTCAAAGTGCTATTAACATGCCAATATTATTTCTAAATGTGTGTCCACAGCTGGAGATCAGCAGTGCAGAGCAAAATGGGTCATGTGAGGGTGCGGTGGCCATCCTGGATGCTGGGGCCCAGTATGGCAAGGTGATTGACAGACGGGTGCGAGAGCTGTGTGTGCGCTCTGAGATCCTTCCTCTAGAGACCCCGGCCTTTGCCATTAGAGAACAGGGTTACAGGTGAGCATGAGAAGCATTTGTACCGGATACAGATCTGTTTTATATCATTATTATTACATGGCTTTGTTGCATACTCGATTCTTATTGTCTATTACAACATTCTATGGTCTGTTATTTCTGAATATCAGACTGTTGCCATGGATGTGGTCCCGATCATAATACTCTGGTTCAATTATATCAAGGAGGAAGTTCGGTAAATTATTAACTGCAGCTGAGGACAGAAACGTCAACATCAGTATAGCCAAAGTAGTCCCATTCACCTTGTCTCACCTCGCCATCGACAGAAATGTTCCGTTTAACGTTAATTATAATTGTGCATTGGACATTGCTATGCAAGTAGTTCCAACCATAGAATCGAGCAGACTATTTTTAGCAGAAGAATAAAATCATTTTTGAATTAAAAAAAAAAATTATATGTATGTATGTAATAAACTGTTTAATGTCCAGCAAGTCAGTCTTTATTGCGATTTGAACCCCTTCAGCCTGTGTTTTGTGATGGATCTGGACTTGATTGTTTTCTGACGTTTTCTCTTCTCAAGGGCAATCATCATTTCGGGGGGTCCAGCCTCTGTTTATGCAGAAGATGCCCCCTGGTTCGACCCTGCCATATTCACTATAGGAAAGCCTGTTCTTGGGATTTGTTATGGGATGCAGGTATCTGTTCACATGCATTAACACACACAGTAAAATTCTGTAACGTGAGCATTTATAAGATTATGTAGACCATTCGTCTTACACAAAGCCTTTGTTCAAAGACGCATTTGTTCCACACATTCACTCCAAGTAGCTACAAATGACTATCCCTTGACTCCAGGCGGCTGTTCAGCTCTCCTGGGCCAGCTAGGACTTTTACATCTTCTTCAAGGACACTTAAACACTAGCTAAGGAAAATGAGAGCATTATTGGCTTAATTTCCCATCTTAGTCTGGAAGTTTAAACCAGCAACCTTCATTCTTGGGAATATTTCTTCAACAGCAGGCTGCTTGGAGCATCTTTTCGCGTCACATTTAAAATGTAATATTTGTGTCCATGTGTTAGCTCTGTTAATATGCGTGTGTGTGTGTGTGTTTGTCTTACAGATGATGAATAAAGTCTTTGGCGGCACGGTACACAAAAAGAGTGTAAGAGAAGATGGAGTGTTCAGTATTGGTCTAGACAACACTTGTTCTCTCTTCAGGTAATGCTGGTGCTCAAGTGTCTGTATATTATAAATGTTTCTCTTTATAAACAGCAGTTTAAATTGGCTTCTTGAAACTGAATGTCGTAATATCCTTTTATTGTTAACAAACCAAAGTACTTGGTGAGAGAAGATGACGGACTGAGAAGAAATGCACTGAGATTTTGTGACTGGAGAAAAAACGAAATAGTTTTTGCTAGAACTGCATAGTGTGATGCACAAAGTAGAGAAAATATTAGTCGACAGAAGGCAGCATCACTCTGCAGATGATTGGACACCAGAGCAGACTTTTTACTAGTGAGCTTTTGCTGGAGTTTGCAGGTGGAGGCGGCTGTAGAAGAACTTTTTTTTTATGTTCTCTCTCTGTTTTGTAAAATTAACTGCTGCAATGCAAATCCTTAACAATTGAACATCCAATAAATGTCACACTGAATTAATGTAAAGGTAAGTTCTTTTATACTTTGTCGAACATTTTGTAGGTGCTGTTCTTTGTCAGTGACTGAACCTCAATGTTGTTAAAACTTTTGCTGGTTTATCCCAGGATCGTATTTACTGCTCAAACTGCAGGAGCATTCCAACTGTCACATATTTCTCCTGGTTGTTACACAAATACTGCAGAGTCTAAAATAGATGGCTGCAGTCTTTTATTACTGTCTGCCTCTCACTCTAACTCGCAAGTACACAGCGGCAGCAGAGCCTGTACATATGTTTGTATATATGCAGTGTTGTTGAATGCCTCATATCTTCGTGTGGCATCAGCGTGTGTCCGTGTGCTTATTTTATCAGAGGCCTTCAGAAGGAGGAGCTGGTCCTGCTGACACATGGAGATAGTGTGGATAAAGTGGCTGATGGCTTTAAAGTGGTGGCGCAATCAGGGAACATCATTGCTGGTGAGCAGCATGTGAAATAGGTTGGGACCTTGATTTTCGTAATGTAAAATTAGATTGTGGTCATACATTCACATGCAAGTGCTTTTAAAAAAGCGCTGTTTGTGTAGGAAAGCCTCAGAATGTACGTATGTATATACAGTGTACCCAACTTCTAAGCATAATGTTTTATCTGTGTTTTGAGTATCCATTCGAAACCCTAATTTTGGCTTTTTTATTGCGCGTTTGAATGTATTTTTCTTTCAAAATGGCATTCAGAGAGGATAAATGAAAATCTTTTTCCTACTCCAGGAATTGCCAATGAACAGAAGAAGCTGTATGGGACACAGTTTCACCCTGAAGTTGACTTGACCGTAAGGGGCATGGAGATGCTGCGTACCTTCCTGTTCGAAATCGCAGGATGCACAAGTAACTTCACCGTTCAGAACCGCCAACAGGCCTGCATCAACGAGATCAGAGAAAAAGTAGACAAGTCTAAAGTGCTGGTGAGTGAAACTGCTCAAAGTTTAACGAGTGTGTGTGTGGTGTCCACAGCTTTTTTAAGGGCAGAGAGCTGACTTTTAAAAAGGAAGAAAACAAACGAAAATAAAACATTATTTACGGGCAATTTGAACAAATGTCTGAAGCTGGGTTGCTCAGTGTGAAGTGTGGTAGCTGCTCAGGAAGTGGTGACAGCGGCAGTGGTGGGAAGTTAAGTAGAACCAATTAAAGTTCCAAATTAAACCCTGTTTTATCTGAAAAGAGGTAGCCGACTCCCCAAGCAGCTTCAAACTGGGCTTCATCTCTGGGGAATGTGAAGGCGATAAATGAGTGTAGGAAACCGACTCAAAGTACCGGATTTATATTTAAAGAAATACATGCAAACTCTGTTTCTGAGGGATGCATCTTTCACTGTTTGTCACTTTACTGTCTTGTAGCCTGTTTCTGCTTGGCTGCTGTGGAATTTTGTCTGTGTTTGAGTCCCAAGAGTTGGTAGTCTGTCTGTTTCAAGTAAAGAAGTGTCAAGTCTGTAGTCATTTCTTCCGTTTTGGTTGAGACAGTGGCTGATATTTTTATCATATCACATCCTGCCGGCACACAAAACACAGGATGTGCCAAAGACGCCATGACAAATATAAAGGAGGGCAAACATTAAGAGAAATAAGCCATACAGATGGTTAGAGAGCAATACAGAGCAGAAGATGTCATTGCTGCGCTGTCTTGCTGCTCAGTTGCTGTTTTTTCTCATGATTTTTGATTTTTCTGCAGGTGCTGCTGAGTGGCGGAGTGGACTCGACAGTCTGCACAGCCCTCCTCAACAAAGCTCTCAACCAGGACCAGGTGATAGCAGTTCACATCGACAATGGTTTCATGAGGAAGAGAGAGAGTCAGAGTGTGGAGGAGGCTCTCACCAAGCTGGGCATCAAACTCAAAGGTAGGAACAAAAGTTCTGCTGCTCTACATATAATGCAGATGGTACAATAAGGCCATAAAGGTCCGAATTGTTTCATGGTGATAATATAATAAAGTGAGTTCTTGACAGCACCATGATTACAGAAATTATAGTCTAATAGAAATCCCAAATTAAGTGAAAAGAAACCATTATTTGAGACTGATATTAGTTATTGTATTGATGTGATGAGTAATTTTGTTTTTTGTTTTGTTTTTTAACATTTTAAAGGCTCAATGAGTCCAGGTGTAACAATACTGAAGTATCCTTGATGTGATCTTGGAGAACTTTTCGGTGTTGCTCTTAAGCCTTTTGTGTCCTCTGCCTTCTTCTTTCTCTCTCCTAAAATGTTGCTCTATCTAGTGGTAAACGCAGCTCACACCTTCTACAACGGAACGACGACCCTCCCCATCTCTGAGGAGGACAGGACGCCACGAAAACGCATCAGCAAGACTTTGAATATGACAACCAATCCAGAGGAGAAAAGGAAGATCATTGGAGACACATTTGTCAAAGTGAGCACTAGGTTTTAATTGATTATTTTTGTGAAAAATGTAACATAATGAAGTTTTCTTTATCACATTTTTATTTGAACCTGCCACCATGTCTGGCCTACAGCCTCGTTACTATGCAATACATAGTCATTTTTTACATTTTCACTCCGGCCGAGCTGTTAAATTAATTTTCTATGCATCAGCCACTATGCCCTCTTTTTATAGTTATCTTAACTTTGAACTTTGAACTGTTTTGTTTCACAGGTGGCAAATGAAGTGATTGGAGAGATGAATCTGAAGCCAGAGGAGGTTTTCCTGGCCCAAGGTACCTTGAGGCCCGATCTGATTGAGAGCGCCTCTCATCTTGCCAGCGGCAAAGCGGAAGTCATCAAAACACACCACAACGACACAGAGCTCATTCGCAAACTAAGAGATGAGGTACTGCACACGAGCACACACCTACACAAATGCCAAGTTCATTTATTCCCTTAGTCCATATGGCATGATGTTATACAGAACATTAACCAGTAAATAAAATTGGAGGCCAAGTAGCAGTCAGACATCTGATAGTGTAGTTCATTGCTCACGAAAATGCTTAATCTTCCAATTTGGCAAATTTGTAAACAAGTGCCAGTGATTCTGCTGAATGTCCGCGTTAATCACCACAGCTAAAGTCATTAAAACTACACACAGCACAATATGCTGCATTGTTCACTGTTCAGCATATCTCAGTTACATGTTATTTAGTTGCGTTACATTTCCACATTGACCTCATGTTGCACAAACCCTTTTGCCAACAAAATACCTCTTAGCATAAATTATTTAATTTGCATTTGTAGAAAGCCCATCAGTTTTACTAACACTGGTGTATCCTGAATTGGTCGAGCAGAAATTTAGAGCGGATGTTTTGAGTTGCTTCTGATTCAAATAATTTTGTAGTCTGCGCCATAATTGCCATTTGATACTGCACTGGTACGGACAGATTGTCAAGCTGTCCTGTCATTTTATCTCATAGTGCTTGAAGAGACTGCATGATGTAAGCGTAACATTACCTTCTGCCGAAAACCATGACTGTGTGCAAAAAGAGCATCTGCTGCTGCTGCAGTTTTGAGCAGACATGATAAAAGTCACAGGAAAAAAAAACTGTAATGCTGAACGTCTGACTCATTGACAAACATCCTCTGGTTATCTCATGTTTCTTCAACACAAGGATGAAAGCAAACAACTCGACATCATTTACTTTTTATTGAAATGTGTTTTTGCATCATCCATTATTTGCTAAAGAGGTTCTGCTTCTTGAACAGTATTACACTCCACTCAAAGGAGCACTGACACATTCATTCACCTCCTTATAAGCTGTTCAGTGCTCATACATTATTTGGTGTTTCTGTTTTGCTCAGCCCTTATATAAAAATGCACAACTATGCAACAGCGAAGCAGAGCCCTCACATTCTCTCTGTGGCAATGCTGATCCCACTCCTTTGTGATCCTCCAGGGAAAAGTAATCGAACCGCTGAAAGATTTCCATAAAGATGAAGTCAGAGCGCTGGGGCGAGAGCTGGGCCTGCCAGAGGAGATCGTCTCCCGACACCCTTTCCCTGGCAAGTACATAAACACCTAAGATGTGGCTGCTCTGACAAAAGTGACTTTGCATTATCGATGTTCTCTTTCTGCCATTGTGTCCTTTCTTGGTCCGTCACTCTTTCCTGTTTATACATTTACATATTCAGCAAGACAGACTCAGAACTTTCCTCACCTCACTTATTTTTTGCTCAAAAGTGCACCTCTCCTCCTTTTTACTTTTAGGTCCCGGTTTGTCCATCAGAGTGATTTGTGCAGAGGAGCCCTACGTCTGTAAGGACTTTGCTGAAACAAACAACATCCTCAAAATCGTCACAGACTTCTCTGCAAGCGTCAAAAAGGTCAGAACAAACAGACTGTGACGGGTTCAGCAGATACACCAGTTTGTTTCACTAACTAACAGCTAACTCCCCTCTGAACGAGCACTGGTAATGTAAATATCCTGAGTTCAGTCATTAGAGGTAGTACGCAAACAAATCAAAGACACGCAGGACTGAGGGAAATTGCGCTTTCTGTTCTTTTAGGGAACCACTTGTTTTTAGTTGAGCTGCGTGACACGTTTGGCTTCTGTATGCTTCTAAAGTCCAAACAGTAAACCAGCTCAAAGGATCACAAAGTGCTGTTAATTAAGGAATGGAGGATGTGAATATTGTTGAATGCATAAAACAAGCAAAACTAGGGCCACCATGTAAACAAGGAGAGAGAAAGTGAGAAATTAACAGAGTCCAGATTTTATTAGCTGGTAACACCGGGCCCGTATTTTAATGTACAGAATAACACACAGAGACACTGCTGAGCAACAAGAGAGGGTCACCATGTAAAGATGTTTTGTGTCTAGTTTGTTTTTGCCACCTACTTTTTCACTTCATACAGAAGTTACGCTGTACATGGAACAAACTGAGGATTTGATGAGCTTCTGTGTTTGCTGTCGCTAGTTGTCTGAAGGTAGAACTGGTGACTCAGTCATCTGCCACAACATGCAAAGCAGTTATTCTTAAGATTAATAATGAGGTCAGAGTTGATCTAGATAATTCCCCCCTGTTAATTGTGCGTGAGAAGTTTTGTGGCTCCCTCCCTTTAGGTGTTTCGGTCCTGTGTGAAAAGTAAGTAGTCACAGCAAAGCCACTTAATCAATGAAACTCCAAGATTTCTAGTTTCTTTTTACGCGCTGCTCTACAAGTCTCTGTCTCTGTCCTCTTCAGCCGCACGCCTTGCTGCAGAGAGTGAAGTCGTGCATATCAGATGAGGAGGAAGAGAAGCTCATGCAGATCACCAGCCTTCATTCACTCAATGCCTTCCTGCTGCCCATCAAAACTGTCGGCGTCCAGGTAATCCAGTTTGATCAGTTCAACAAACACCATCAGTTTTTCTCTACGTTTTTTTTTTTTTTACTGTCCAGCTAAACCAATGATCAGTCCATGTTGTCTATAAAAAATAAATATGCAGCTGTTCAACTAAACTTCACAGTTGTTAGTCGGGAGTTTTTTTGTCCACTTATTTATTTCTTTTTTTATTTATTCAGACAAATCTTAGAGGATTGATCATCCTCTAGAAGAGCTTTTCTGACATGTTGAGGATTAAAAGGTCAACACATTTTTACACTGTGCTTATCATCCTTCATTGATGTGTATTGACCTACAGTCCATCTAGTTTAAAGTAGATTTGCTACTGTGGCATCTTAAAGGCTCAAGTCAAAATATTCGAGGAGATTTTGTAGGTTCCTTCAAAAATAGCTTGTTTGTTTAGGTGATGAATATACACTTAATGTGGAGGATTCAGATGTATTTGCTGATAGTGTTTGTCCAGACTGGAAGCTTCAAACAGCGTCTCACTTCAGCTGTTTGTCTCACTGTGTTGCCACTATAATTTAGTGGTTAACCATGAGACACGCCCACACACACACAGCTTGTCTGTCTAGCAAAGGGAACGATTAGTTGTAACTATTGTGGCACGTTTCAGTTATTTTCCTCTCTGACCTGTTTAAAGGGCGTGTTCTCTGGAAACAGTTACATATGTTTGTAGTTTATATTGACCTTCAGTGTTGCTTGGAAAGAAGGACAATCGTGACCACTTTCCTCACCAAAACACTGCAGTCGGCCAGTGAATGCGTGTGTCTGTGTGTAGGTGTTTCCTGTTACTTCCAGTTTGTTGCCAGAGTTTTAAATTTACCCTCAACCTCAAATTGTGGGGCAGACAGAAAACAAACACAGGCAGCTTTTAATGCACAGGGAATTTCTGTTGGAAGGGAAAACTAACAGATCATGTGGACGCCGTTTATGAAACATCTCTGTTTATTTAACACATAAAAAATGAAATTCTTGGAGACATTTGCTGAAGATTTTTGTTACTTTTTTCTGTTTAATTCTGAAAATAGTTCAAAATGAGGATCATTTGTTAATATCTTTCAAGATACTTAAGATGTATTTCCGGTGTGTGTTTCAGGGCGACTGCCGGTCCTACAGTTACGTGTGCGGTGTCACAAGTAAAGAATCTCCGCACTGGGAATCTCTCATGTTCCTGGCCAGACTCATCCCTCGCATGTGCCATAGCATCAATAGGTAATGCACAGATCTCAGT